>SCHK01197649.1:0-13328 GCA_004124795.1 Poropuntius huangchuchieni
GATGTGTGATATACAAGACTGTTGCCTCCAGGCAGAGGAGGTAAAAGAGGTTATAAGAATGAAATACAAGTTTCTTTTCACACCTTTTGCTTTTCGGGGGTCATGTCCAGGTCAGCACATTGTTTTGTACCAGTTTTGTTGTTCTGATGAGCTGTGTTGTAACTTGAACAAGCAATTCACTGAAAATGTATGTTGTTCACCTAAAAAAAAGTGAAAATGTGAACTCCCACATAGATCAGAGAGCAAAACAGTGAATCACTGCTTGAAAAAAGTTTAAATATCCAGTTCTTTATAGCTATGAACATGAATGTAATTGTTTTATTCTCTTTTGTTCTTTGTGTATGTATTTTTGTGTGTGTGTGTATATACGTATATGTTGTTTGATACTCAATAACTGTATATGAATACAATTAAATAATAAAATACAAATATCAATTAGATTTATCTTATATTATAAATATACTCATATATTTGTTAATTACATTCAGATCTAGATGCAGATTCATTATTTTTACCTATTAGAATCACACCTGTCGAAGTTTATGTTCATTCTGTTTGGGGAACACATTTTAAACGGCCAAAACTGTAACCTTGTGATTTGCATCATTGCATCTACGACCCTGCTGGCATGGCATATCCAATAACATTATTGCTACAAGTGCCAAGTTCTTATCTTTTTAAAGAGCCTCGACAACAAGAGCGCATCCTCCAAATTAGCCAAATGTGGTGGACCAGGGCACTTTTTGTTGCTTCCATTTAAATTATTTAAATAGGGAAGTGGGTGCCAGAAATGAGGGGTCCCAGGGGGCACAAAAGGGGGAAGGCTTTTGTCACTGTAAACTTACTATGCGCCCCACAAAGGGATGGCAAGGCTGAGTTATGTGCGAAATCCCGCTACTGTGAGTCGACTGGTCACTGTGAATGCCTCCTTTGTTAGAAACCCCTCACTGTGTTCTAAAGGAACTGACCTTGTTCCAAAACCTGCGCCTCCATCCTCACGATCCACCCCGCTTGTCTTCCAAGTATTTGTGCTTTCTTCCCTTTCGCCAAGGTTCAAAGAGTTAGGGCATTCTCAGATGTGTTAGCCATGCATGTATGCCAGAGACCCATTACTTGTGTCCTCAAAGTCTGCCCATAAAACCCAAGTTAACATCTTGATCTCCAGGACTTACTGTGAGGAAAAACCGTAAAGGTTTTGGTCTACCATCAGTTCTGTCCCTATTTTTGACTTGGCTGTGATTTCATTTGTTGCACTGGGAAGGCGCCATGCGTTCTCTGAATGGCTCCCTGATGAATAGTGTTACCAAATGCTATTTCACTCAATTGCATGATGCTTGTCCTATATAGAGTCAAGCAGTCTTTCTTTCTATGAAGATTGATTTTTAGCAATTGCACATACTGCTTCTGCTCATTCTTTACACCAATATGTATATATATAATTAAATACTGTTAGTTTTCATGCCAAGGAGATGGATATTCAGAATCAAGAGCTTTGTTTTCAATTCTGCTTTCTTCCTGTTGTGTTCACCACAAGACACATTTCCTTCTTTCAGTGTGACACAGGATTTTATACACCAGTATACATTATGTCTAACAACACCAACAGTGTAGACCAGGAGTGTCATGCATATTTTGATTATTTTATTTATTTAATTTTTTAAATCACATATATTTTTTAAGGGACTCTGTCTAGGTTGTCTAAGGGAGATTCAGACTTGGGTTCAGATGGGATTCAACCTAAAAATACATCTTTTTTTACTTAGTGATGAGCATGCATTTTCGTTGCAATGAAAAAACAGTTTTGCCTGATGATATGGAGTTTTTAAAAGTTCCTTTTAAAATCTACTTGGCTCAAGGGGCACAAGTTCCTGTTTTTGGGCCCATTCCATTTCTCAAGTAGAATGTAGTTATAGGCCACTGTATTTGGTCACAGTCCTAAAACTTCCCAAATCTAATACAAAACACTAGCAGGTTTTTTTTTCTAACTACAGTGCTGTGCTTTGATGTGTTGCCAGTGGATTGCTGTGCTCTTTTGTGTTCCTGGGCTGGGTAAGATGCCTGGAGTTCTCTGGAGGGCAGCCACTTATCCTGCTATGTGTGTCCAGGGACTTGCCCAACGTGCGACACATGCTAGGTAGCAGCAGTGCTAGTGCTGACACTTGGCGCCATGCTTCACTGCCTTCCTCTGGTATTTTTTCTCTTGAACTCTACAGAAAGGTCACTGGATGTCTCTGGAAATTCACAATAACAGAACAACTTGAGGTTGTCTCATAACATGGCGCATTCAAAGTGTGGGGCTTGTCAGTGTCGATACGGATTGTAATTTCCATCCTTATACTTTGATTTAAATTTGGAATATTGAAAAATGCCGGATGTAAATGAATGTACATAAAATGTACATAAAAACCATGCCTGCTTGCTTGAGGTGGATAATTTTTTTATTTGTTAAGAAAACACTTGGAAAAAACAGACACAGTTGCTTCCCCAATGGTTAAACCTCTGTTTACTTTTCAGTCCCTGGAAATGTTGATGGAAACACTATTTTATTTGCAAATTGTTTTGATGATTTTGTGATTTTTACAACCCAATCTCATTATACAAGTTGCCCGTGGCAACACTTTTGCAAAATTGTATCATGTTGCTTCTTGCATGTTTCACGACACTTTCAAAGTGAAGTGAGTGGCATTAAAAGTGCAGAAGCAGTTTTATCCGAAACAGATGAACGTGAATCTGGTAATGTTTGTTACGTTGGTTGTTGTACGTATTGTGGCAGTTGGGAAATGAAATGGGTGAACGGCACTAAAATGTTAATGATCTATAATGTTTGAAAGTAATGTACCATCTTACACTAAACCCTACCCTAAACCTAATCAATAATGTTAACAAAAGCAGACACATTTGCAAAAGCAACCATGCCATTTTAGCGTGCTTAGTCTTTTATCTCCTGGAACTTATAATGGTTTAATACTTATAAAGTTTAATACATCAGAAAAGCCATACATATGAAGCTGAATATGTGATGCAAACTTGAAAATGTATTTTTTTCCAAATCATCACTAGTTTTTTCAGATCAAAACATAGTACTGTTCAAGGAACCCCACAAAATAAGTCTTTATTAATCGATAATCTGCCCCTGTAAACATAATTTGTGAGAAAAGGAACCAAAGTTAAAATTTTGCTGCCACTAGTGTTCATTTCACCTGGAAGCAGTGAATTGTATTCATGAAGTTTTGCAAAGATGTAGGTAAAGGCATGTTTTTCCTATGGATATTAAAGTGCTTGAATGGGAACATAACTTGTGAGAGACTGCAGAAGCGTTATAAATAGTCCTTGATTTCTGCTAATTGTTTCTGCTTCTAATCTGTACGTAGCATCAGTGGTCACTTCCATTAACCTTTCCCTCTTTTTGAAAGATGAGGTCCGTAGCTGCTTTATCTTTGTGCTCAATCGTTGCTATAGTGCAACTGTTCAGAGCTATTTGTACAACATCAGGTCAGGGAGATATGTACTAGCATGTTACGCTCAGTGTTGTCTCTCTCACAGGAAGCTGATAGACCTCCTTTGTGTGAATGTTTGCTTGTCAGACTGAGTAAGCACAGAATCGAAGTCATTGCCTGGAGCCTGTCCATTTTTCTCTTCCTGTGGTTCTCTACCGCTGGGCTTTTCTGTTTCTATTTGTTTGGATCTCCTCATTGTAAAAAAAGCATACTTCCAGCTCTGGGGACTCAGTCGGAAAGAAGTGCATGGAAGGTCAGATGTTCTCTTACTTGCAGCATGAATTACTGCAAACACAAAGTAATTAAGGTGCACTTTGATGAATCATGCTTGAGGAGGTCAGCTCAAAAGGGCTGTGTTTTGAAATTACATCTATATCTATAGGAAATCTTCCTGGGAACAAGTGCCTTTGAAAATGGCCTCGACTCCTTGATAGAGCTGTTTGGAACAAGAGCGCCCGTCTTGTGTTTTAAACTCAAACAAAACTTCAAAGCCTCCCCTTGAGGCCCGACTAGATTGAAAAATTTGGCATATTATACCAAAGCCTCATTGTCTGCTTCTGTCCTTGACCGATGTTTGCTTACTCAGCGTCAAACCTTGACTTGACCTGGGTGAACTGCAGATTATTTTCATAAAGAGAGATAATAAGTGTTTGTTGTGTGTTCTCGCACCTGCAATTCTCAATAAATATGTTGATTGCAATTTAGGTCTTAAATGTGAAGATTTGCACCCTCAGCACTTCAGTGAATGAATAAATCAGTTCCTAATGAATTCATGCATAATTAAAATTATTAGAATACCTCATTGATTGCTAATCCTTAGAAATCAAATTTTCATAATATGAAAACTTCATATTAATGAGGTTTTCACATTGTTGTTGTTGTTTATGAGTGTCTCCGTCTCAGAGTGTTTGATGCATATTGCGTACAAAATAATCAAAATATGCAAGCTAACATGTAGTGCAATCTATCCTATATCTGTCATTCCATACACACACTGTTGACATAATGCCAAGCTAATACAAGGAGCACTTTTGATGATGAAATAATCACTGGATTTGTCAAAGATTGAAAGGTTAGTGACATTAAATCTTTTTAAGACTACCTTTTTAAAATTATTGTTATTCTTATTATTACTTTTACATGGTAGTGTAGTATTTCTCAGATAACTCCACCCCTGAAAAGAAACAAAACACTGCACAAATCTTATCAGGCGGCTTTTCCTGTCAAAAATGAGACAAAAATAAGTTTCTTTAAATTGTTCACATAAGTAAATATCATAAAATAAGGTAATTAAATATAACATATACATACAGTATAAACAAATAAATGAACAGAACAAGTAAGCATAAAGAAAACCTTTGTGGTCTTATTTAAAGGATCTTTACATAAGTAACTTTAAATAACTGATCTTTAAATAACTGTTTTTGTCTGGAAGTCATACATTCTTCAGGATATCTTCTTTTGTATTCCACATAATTAAGAAAGTCATACAGGTTGGAAACAACATGAGTGTGAGGGGGATCTTTAAGTGTATAGTGAGTGAGATCAAATTTCATGTCCCAGAGGGTTAGTGAAAATAGAGGTTGGGGTCATTTATATGGTCTTAAACTAATTCAAAGAAGACAACCCAAGTTTATGTTTGTGTGGGCTGTTATTCCTTCAAGCTATGCACGTTTACTTATAGTTAAGCTATAATGTCTTTTGTATGGATTTTCACCTTCACCCACTGAGCTACATTGTGTGAGGGCATGTGGTGACATTTGCAAGAGAGAATTAGTATAATATTGCTTGAATAGTTTGTTTGAAATTGATGCTAGGAGTATGATAGTGAGGGTTGCTCAGACTAGTGCACTGTAGCCTTTGGCTCAGCTCCACCAACACATTCCCATTATTTACATCTTTAGCATTGCTAATGCCTCTAGCTCCAATTCCCTCAAGTACCTGACTATCTCTGAGGTCTTTGCTCAGGGCAAAAAAGAAGACAAGAAGTTGTCTTTCACTGTTACACCAGGACGACTTCTCCTCCGTCTCTGTATTTCTCCTTGTTTTCTCCCACAGTCAGCTGTTTTCCTCTCTAAAAAAAAATGCTGTTAGCATTTTTAAGATACGTTTTTTTAGTCTGTTGGTTTACTGACAAAAAACAACATACCTTAGAAGGATTTTATATTTGATAAGACCTAATGTATGCTGATATATTCGTACGTGCTCTTTTTATAGCTCTTCCATGTACGCAATCTCTTATTTAGAAATGCTGTTTGAAGCAAGCATGTAGTATTACAGTTGCACTGGGTGCTGAATACGGCACAAGGCATCTGAGGCATATAAGTGTTGGCTGTTTTCTTTATGGAGTCACAAATAGCTGGCCGGCAGTATCATATTTGCGTTTCAAATATAGGCCAATCCATGGCGACCTACAGTCATTAGTCTGCTGGCACCCAGCAATCAATGAGAGGAATGCTATACATGCACCGCTGTTAGTCAGAGGGCATGAGTGTGGTAATGGAATGCAGTATATACAGTATGCACATGTAACAATAAAACATAGTCTAGCTATATGATCTCTGTTACTAATGTGTGTAGTTAACAATGGCGATGCTCCATATTCAGTACAGTTTCAACAAAGTTAAAATAGAAACATATTTCCTGCGGTGGCGCCAGGGTCAGCTGTTTTTCTGATGCATTCAAAGCCAGTACGCTAAAATAATCTCCGGATAGTAACAAGAGTATCTTAGGGTTTGCTAAATTCGGATGGGGCCGAATTGAATATAACAGAACACCTGCTTTATCAATCCAAAGGGTGTAGGTAAAGCATCATTCCTGCAAAAATGCATGAGCTCAGCATGTGCTTTAATGTACTAAAAGAAGTCAATGTTACACTAGACCGAATGGAAAATGGTAATGCATTAATATATGACAGCTAGTTTTTTTGGCTCTTTTTTTTTTTTTTTTTTTTGCTTGGATTAGGTGGTAGGTGGTATTGATTTTAGCCTGACCTTTTAAAGACTGAGAGGGGAGAGGACTGATTGAAATAGCTGTGTTCAGCTCAGACCATCAAGGCTAAAATCCGTCTTTGAAAATATCATCTTAAATTGCTAAACCTACCCCTCAGACTTGTAAACTTTGAGACCAGCTGGTCAGTAAGTTATAAACCATCCCAGAGATACCTAAGTCAGTCCATTCTTTCATTTCCAGACTTACAAATTGATTGAAACTAAACACTTCGGTATCCGTTAGGCTGTGTTCCTGCAGGATAATGCACTGTAATGGGAAGGAAATGACTGTGCCATTCAGTGCCAGTCAAGTCTTTTCTTGGGCAATGATTATCCTGTATGGCCATCTCATAGCAAAAATTTAGAGTGTGGGAAAACTTGCTTTGCTTACCTTCTATTTTCTATTGTGAGGTTTAATTAAACAAGATATCATTGTTCATAATAATAATAATTATAATAATAGTAGTACTACACTACGTCAAAAAAAGATATTACAGAGAAAGCAATATTTGTATTTGTGTTTTTGATGCTTGAGCTTTATATTTAGGAGTGTACTGATTCCTTTTGTTCACTCTCTTTTAAGTATGTTCCATTGTATTTTTTATATAAAAGAGTGCAGAAAGCAGTTTTAATATTGGCACATTTAGAATAGATGTGCATCCAATAGTACAGAAAACAAAATGAGAAGAAATGTATCTTAAGGGGTTAATAGCAACCCTGTTAGGTTCATGTAATGCTTCATTTCTAAATCCATCTGCCTGTGAGGTTTTGACAGATTTACGAGGGCTCGCTCAGGCATATGGAAATCTTTAATTGTAGTTGCATACCTGAATTCTCCAGGACCTGAAGGCACAGAGGTTTTGTCACATGCACATATACTCCTGTCACTACAAATGCATTTGCCCCATTAATGCTGCCATGTTTGTACAGTCATGTTGGTCTGTGTTCAGCATCCACAAACACAGCGGTAAGTTAAATGAACAGGTACAATCATTTTAAACCTTTAGGGAGGAACAAAACTGATTACTATGGAATACTGTAGCAGAAAAATCACCAGCTCTTTGTGACTACCCACTCAGTTATTTATGAAATTTGTTATACGCTCGCTGTTCAGGGCAAATAGCAGTAATTCCAAGTGTACATGGAGCTTCCGAGGCTCAGGTTCTGCGGCCTTTTGTATAAATGTTTTATATGTACAAAGCGGCCTTTGAAAAGAATAAATATAAAAAAATAAATAAATCACAAGCTTTTCTTGGAAATGTCCATTTCTTTACAAACATTTGAGCATGCACTTGCACACTTTTACAGTTGTGGGTATTTTAGTTTGGACAGGAATGCAATTATCACATGCTTTTGAAATGTGCTAGTCAGGATCAAAAAGCAATTGCAATTAAAATGTGGCCAGCATGATTCACTGGACTTATGTTGTAACAAAAGCACTAAAGAATGAACTAAACATTTATTTTCATCAGTCGATATTGCTTTAATTTCATCTGCATGCAGTTCATATGCAATGTGCAAACAGTTTTGACCAACATGGTTCTGAGGCATGCTGGGCTATGATTCCTACAATTTATCAGATGGTAGTGTTGGTAAGTGACTTCAAACTCAAGCTGTGCGTATCATCTTTTATTCATTGAACTCTCAGATTCCAGCTCCTCACATCCAGAGCCAGAGAGAAGAAATTGCTTTCCACATATGGTGATAAAACAGGCCAGTGGCATAATGAAACTCAATGACATTGTTAGCACTCGGTACAGTACACAAAGGTCTGTCTCATTGTAATGCCAGGTTTAGTAGGCTACTTCACAGCTATTTTTATTTGATTTTGTTTTATTTTATTTTTTTAATTTTGCTGTTTTGTTTTTTGTCTTGCTTTGTTTTGTTTTATTTTTGAACAAACCCTGTAAATGTGTTTTAGACTCCATTTTGCTACACAGATTCTGCTGTAGTATGCAAACTTTTGTGCATGAGGCTTAGCTTCCAGGAGCACTGCTGATTAACAATCTATTCTTGTCAGTATTCTTGTCTGCAACAAGTTGTATTTCAGCAGTGAAAAAGTGAATTGTACCAGTGACCTGGAATACACTTTTTAATCCCAAACATATGCTTATAATCCTCTTAGTACAGGCTCTTTTTGTAAAATGTCTAGCTCCCCTTCCAGTCCTTCTGTGGAATCTGGAGGGAGCAGAGATAGGCTCATTGCAGTCGTCCTCCAAGTTTGACATCCATCTGTCTCCAGCTTTCTAGCCCTCAGTGGGTTTTGGCTCAGCCGCAGACCCCTTGAGTGTTGCTCAAAGAGTTTTTGTGACTGACTGCAGATTTTTGCTCACAGTCGGCCTGCTTATGGCCTGCTTGCTCTGATAGGCTCCTGTTGGCCTCTAAAGCTGTCAAAGCTCTTGGCAATTTGTAATCCATACATTCTCATTTCCACCCCATGGCCCTGTCCTGGCCCCGGCATGCCCTTAGGTACAATGTTCCAGTGATAACTCATGCAGGAAGTTGGTTGAAATATGAACAGTATTATTTTTACCTCAAGTCTAGTTTCGCAATTGTGAAAGTCTTAAATGTTCTTATGTGTTATGTGTATTAGTGTCATTTACATACAAACATCAATACAAATAACTCTTGAGACTTTAAAGGGATAGTTTACCCAAAAATGAAAATTCAGTCAATAATTACTCACACTCGTGTCATTCCAAACCTGTAAGACCTTTGTTCATTTTCGGAACACAAATTAAGATATTTTTGATGAATTCCGAGAGCTCTCTGACCCTCCCATAGACAGCAAGGATCCTAACATGATCAAAAATATCTTAATTTGTGTTCCTAAGATGAATGAAGGTCTTACAGGTTTGGAACGATGATGAGGGTGAGTAATTAATGACAGAATTTTCATTTTTGGGTGAACTATCCCTTTAATATTTGGTTATTGCTGTAAAGCAGAGTGACAATAACCCGTTCTATAAAATATTGATTGCTGAGTGCAAATATGAGGATTTTTTGATTCACAAAAATGCCAGTATGCCAGAAGAAAGGTTGGTGAGCTCTAAATCAATATCTACACAAAGTGTTCCTCAACAGAGCACTGTTTACACAGACCATAGTCTATGGGTGCATTTTAGTCAATATTCTGGGGCAGCAGACGTCCCAGTAGAGTGTTTGTCAAGTGTTTTGTTTTCATTTTACCACTTAATTTTAATACATATAAACACCCCTTGCACAAGGTGTGACAGTCAATAAGACTAATATAAAAAGAGCTGCACACTGTCATAGCTTGCTGAACTTTTTAAATATCAATTAAAAAAAATGATACTTTGTCTTTAATTGAATCTATTTTTGTCATCGCCTCTGCAGAACCTTCATTTTGACATCCATTTATGTTTTTAAACAGCGTTGATTAGAATTCAGAATGTCTTTTTTACGTAGCCAGTTTTATTTTTTTTAGACATAACCATTCAAAAGTTGGGGGTCAGTATGATATTTTTATTTAATTAATTTTGTCAAAAGGCATTTATAATACAAAATATTTCTATGTCAAATTAATGCTGTTCTTTTGAACTTTCTATGTTTGATCAACCATCCAGCACATAAATGTTAACCATTAACAGACGTAATACTGCCTACATTCTTTAGTGTCGAAGACAGCCTACTTAAAGCGATTCTTTTTTTATGGCAAATCTCCCACATTGTTTGACAGAACCCACCTTAAAAACAGGTTTTACCACAAAGCTATTTTTTGTAAATAATTTACCATGCCTCTTTGTTGTGTCTAGAGGAATTTCACTACTTTCCAGAGAGCATTTTTGTTTACACAGGTAGAATGTAGAAGTGAACAGATTTACCTGGTTAGAGTGCAGTAGTGTTGTTGTCCCCGTCATCTTTCAAGGTTTTTAGCATTAATAATTCAATGGTTGTGTTGTAGGGCAAAAGTACCCATTGAAAGGAAGTGAACTTTGGTTTTAGAAAAATGTCATAGTTTGTACTGGATGGCTGAGGTGCTGCATACTTTTTTTTTTTTGCGTGTATTAAAGGTGTACATATAATGGGACAGTCATGAATAAAAAATCTCTTAACATAAATGAAGCATTGCTGACAGAATGAAGTCATATTGAGCTTTATTACCAGCATTGCTATGGTTAATATTTAAATGTTTTCAACATAAATAAAAGCTCTTGCTTTTTCTTCTCCTTTTTTTAGAGGTAATACGTTGACAGAAAGGGTAAATTATTGAAGAATCCGTTTGACCACATCCAGAGGAGTTTATCTCAAAAAGCGTTTGATCATGTTTCCTTTCCTCCTTAATTTCATCTGCGCTTTCATTACGTCCTTTTCTTTTTTTATGTTCTAGCATTCAGTGTCTCCACTTATACACTAATACATTCAGTTTCTCCAGTATTCTGCTTTCCTCTAGTCTTTACTGAAAGCTGCCATCTGCAATAACATATTATTATTTAAATGAAATCAACTAAAATGTCCATGATACATCTGGCTGATCTGTTCATTTGAATACACTATCTTTTAAAAGAGTTGAGTAAAATTCTAAATGACTTTTGAAACTCTTTCTTAGTTACAAGATACTAGCCAATTTTTTTTCCTCTAGAAAGAATGACAGTAATAATAAAAAATAATATTTGACCTAAAATAAAAAATTGCTGAAAATGTACTCCCCCTCAGGTCATCCAAAATGTAGATGAGCTTGTTTCTTCCTCATAACAATTTTGGAGAAATTTAGCATCAACCAAAACATCAAAATAATCCATAAGTAATCCACATGACTCCAGTCCATTAATTAAAATTTTATGAAGTGAAAAGCTATGTGTTTGTAAGAAACAAATCCATCATTTGGGCGTTTAATTTTAAACAGTTGCTTCTGGCCATAATCCATAATAATTTTTCCTCTAGTTGAAAAAGTTGATCTCCTGTTGTCCTCTTACATCAATATCAACCAACAAGAATTTAAATAAGTGCTTGATCTTTGTATATTTCTCTCCTGATTCAGACGAGACAACTTCATCACTGGAGAAAGCAATATTATGGATATAGGACTCATATTTTAGCTGGAAACAATGGTTTGCAGTTAAACTGCCTTAATGATGGATTTGTTTCTTACGAACACACAAGTTATCAGTGATAATTACTGTGCTTCCAAATCATATGTCCAAATGCATTTTTAGATGTGAGCACAACATAAAAGTGAAGTAAAGCTATCGTTTATTGGTTTCTTTTTACGTTGGAGCTAATGTCTTGACAGCCTTCATTTTATAGTCATAATTTTAGTGTTTACAAGGGGGACTAGATGATTTTGAACTTCACATTGCAAATTGTCTTCATACTTAACATTACCATTTTTCCGTATTAGACACATCTCTGCTCGTTCAGAAGGCAGTAATTATCACATTTGCTTTGGGAGAACAACATATGTTGTATTTCGTGCAGGCTATTAAAAATAACAATGAGGGAATAAAATCCTCCCTGGGGCATTTAAATTAGTTTTAATTCGAAAAGGAAGCATAATTAGAACATGTTATATAGCTGTATAATTTTTTTCTTTTTTAACATTTATGATGTCTCTTCCTGCTTTAATTTCTCTAAATAAGATGTGACCATTTGAGCATATCTGTGCAGTGACAAATAGTTTTAGACGTCCTTTTTGGCAACCTTTTAGTCTCACCGCTTGCCTTGCAAGAAATTTGCATATAATCATGCTTGGCTGGCATAAGGAGGAAGTTGTGTAGAAGGCAATTGAAGTGCAGAAACTTGAATACATTTGAATGTATTGAAGCCTAGATTTATTCAAAGGAACAGCAAACATAGTGCCGTGTCTTCAACACACCTCTTTTCATGAAACATGATACCAGATGTCCTTCATGCATTTTACATCACATTGTTAGTAAAGACAGGGTCACCCAGTTTTATGTTTTGTTTTTTTTTTATATACATATGCCCACCTTGCCAAGGATTGTCAGAGACGATGTTGGCTCATGGGGATCCATCGTGTTTTTTAATGATTATTTATTAAACCAAAGGCAATCAATGCATAATATTGCAGATATATATTGCAATATTGCATTTTTACTCCTACTTTCAAGTCACAAGTCATTTTATAAATTCGATAAACCTCACCTACAGTATACTATCCAGTTAGATTATCTTGGTGACAGATCAGCAAAATGTGCAATAACATTGTAGAATAAATCACAGAAAATCAACATTTAGGTTTGCTAGGCATATAACATGAATATACAAGAATGGGTCTTGAAACAATTACTACATTTGACAATTTTCTCAGGCTACTTTGTCATCCCATATGACTAATATCCTCTATATATAGCTGATTTAGGATGAACTTACTCAAGACTCATCTTAAGATCTTTCATTAGAGGGTTAAGTTAACTCTGCTTGTATCTGTGGCCATCAGCCACTGCTTTAGTGGACTCAATTGGCTTGGGATACGATTTAGCACATTTTCTAATTGAATTAGTCTGCGCAATGGCTCAGTTCTGGCTGATCTCTCACTTCCTAAATCGAGGCCAGCTCAATTTGGACTCAATTACCTTCTGCTTGCTTGGCTACTAGTCTTTAGCTTATAAAATTGAAATAGGAACATTTCCACGTGACCCATAACGTTTTCAGCTTTTAATTCGATGTTTTCACCCAGATCGTTTTTTTTAACTTCATCTAAACAGCCACTGTTGTTTTTGCTTATCGAGTAGAAAGTCACATGATACTTTGAATGACACAGGAACAGAAGATAAATTGTTTCCCTCGCTATAGACAGTCTTGAGTCATCCGATGCACACAAGAGGCCGTTTGTCTGTGACTAATGGTGTGTATCTGA
>SCHK01197749.1:0-10591 GCA_004124795.1 Poropuntius huangchuchieni
TCTTCAAAATATCTTCCTTTGTGTTCAGCAGAGCAAAAAAAAAAATCATACAGGTTTGGAACTACCTGAGGGTGAGTAATTGATGACAGAATTTTCATTTTTGGGTGAACTATCCCTTTAACAGTGAGAAGTCTGGACTTTCTTGATTGTATCCAAGAACTAAAATCATACAGTGTCATAATTTTGAGATAATGATCATTTTCTCCTCTTCTCTTGCTTCCCAATCTAGTCAAATATACCTAGAATTGTACATTACGTATATTGCTGGCTCCTTGATGAATTACTTTTCTCTTTTTGGATAAAAGCAGCTGCTTAAGGCATAAATGTTAATGTTATTTGACATGCAATTCACTATTAACAGTGTAACAACCAAAAACTTAAGAATAAAACTGGGGTTTACAGTGTTTAGAAATGGACATCATCTTTTACTAACCATTTGTTAGAAAAAGCCCTATTTTTTTTTTACATTCTGTTTATAAAAAGTCATCAAAATGTAAGATTTCACAGCAAATGTTATGACTGAGAAACGACAAGATCTTTATTTACAATTTCCAAAGGATCAGTTCAGTTAACAAATATATCTATAATATGTACATGGAAGCAAAAGGAACCACGTCCATTTTCACAGCAATCTTCCATGAGTCCACTCATAGGAGATAGGCATCGACGATATTTACATGGGTAAAACAATTTACAAGTCTTCAAGTGCACCTCTGTCACTCACAGTACATCATTATAAATACACATACACTTACGGGATGTGAAACATTTCTACGACCTACCAATTTAAAAGTAGAAACTGATTATCAAATCACTTGTGCCACACAAATCCTAATTTCCCGCCCACAGTTAAAAGTTTAAACGCATTAGCCAAAAAGACTATTAGTAGTAGCCTATTCTCAGAACGAGGTAGAGATCTCCGTTACCTATATAATTAGACATGCTATTGGATGAGCAACTGATGCTGGGTATCAGAGACTCTGTTGCTGCATAGATGAAGTTTAACCAACTGACACGGCACAATACTCTAGATCTAACCTCATAATGATGCTGCAGGTCACTATTGGACAGACTGGCTCAGGAAATACAGCTTTAAGAGAGGCGAGGAAAGGCTGGTTACAGTTAATTATACACATAAGATGATAATAGGTTTCTTATGAGACCAGGCTTGTAATGGCGACTGATTTACAAACAAATATGTACATCACAGTATTCGTGGATAACAGACGAGATGGACGTGCCGAGCCCTTGAGCAGTTCCTCAGAAAGGTACACAACGAGTAAAACGCCTTCTTTAAAAGTAAACAAATGTGTCCTCGTGCCAGTGATATCGTAACATTACCACTCGTCTTTTTTTTTTAAACACAAAAATGTACTTTGAAAAAGGTTCTGATGATGGGTACACGCACAAAGTAAGGCAGAAATGTACAGTATTAAGAGGTTTGTCCAGCTATGAAGAAAGAAGTTAAGACAGGATTTTAAAGCCAAAAGGGACCGTTACGACACTGGTCAAAGGAAGGCCGGGAAAAGTCGCTTGTGCGTGAGCTAACGTAACAATGGAGGCACTTAAAATGAATGGGATAAAAGACAAATGTTAAGGCTAGAACCCAGCATGTCCGTGTTTAGCACAGTTCATATATTTCAATTCAATCTTTTGGCATCCAGTAACTGTAGCAGGTGTAGCCAATACAACATTGTTGTGTATGGACCAAAACAGAACCATTACGAGAAGTTTTCCTGTTGCTTTCAAAAAGCAAGAGTTAAATATCATTTACATATTTTTGCATTCAACATTATCTTGCATCAAATCCCTTTACACTGTATTGCCATTTCAACATTCAAATTGTACTTATTGTGCTTAGTTCTGCAATTAATCATGTCAATGGTAAAATAATCTCTTTTCTTTAAACACTTTCCAACGTTACTTTCAAATTCAAATGTTACTTTTTTTAAAAATAAATTAATAGAATTAAAGGAAAAAAACAAGTATTTCTTATGATACAATCTAATTGGAAATAAAAACAAGTCTTTAAGTCCTTAGGTCTGTCCTGATTTGATCTGACCCTTGTGGTTTAATCATAAGACTTGAGAATGGCAGAGCCAGTTTTAGCAGCAATGATGAACAGACACAGTATGGGGAATCTGGACCCAAACAGCTGCTACAATTAACACCGGACCATCAAGAGCTGAGTTCATCAGACTTCCCAGATGAGAATGTGAACATCTCCATGACAAGTCAGTCTTGCATCCTGAATCCACAACTTTCCGTGGCCTGCACAAGCAGACTGAAAGGGAATTCCTCACTGAATGTCCTTCTATGCCAAATCCTCCATTTTGTGTTTAATAGAAGGTACCGAAAACAGTTCTCTGTACAGATGAGAACACCATCAAATAGTCCTTTTCGACTTTTTCTCTTGGATTTGGGTCAGAACGTCAGCTGTGTCTTTTAGCAAGGCATCAAAAATCCCATCAGCAAGCTGTAACTTTACAAAAAGTTCATCCTCATCATAGTTCACCCACTGGGATTCCTCCTCATGCAACTCCTGGACCTAGAAGTGGAAGAGTGATTATACACTTGTGTATTTAAATGTCTAAATAAGTCTATAAATCAGCACAGTTTTGCAATTTCAGACACCATCATTCTGAATGTGAGGTTAAATACGCTTACCAGAATGTGGTCAACTCTGTCTCGCTTTTTCCGTCCAAATTTGATCATTTTCTGCCAGTCTGTTTTCTGGTTCTGCTCTTTCTTTAGACCACACATCTTTAATACCTCAGAGGTGACAAATTCCTGAAAGAAGAATATATATATGCAAATAAACATACTTAAATTATACATAATAAAATATAGAATAAAAATGATCATAATAATGAGATGCCACCTTTCTTAAAGCAGTATTGATATCTTGCATACCTGGACTGTTGTGATGTCATTGGGGCATTTCACCCGATGGAAGTAGGTGGAATTAAGGCGACGTGGCTTCATCCATTGTGGCTGATCAGCTTTTGGATCTTCTGCATAGATGTCTTGAATGACCTCCCATGATAAATCAAAGACGGCCTGTAAATAAATACAACAACAAAGAATTTTTTACTCATCTTCCTGGAAATGCCTACAAAAACCTTTCCAAGGTTAAAGGGATAGTTCACCCAGAAATTAAAATTTGATGTTTATCTGCTTACCCCCAAAGCATCCAAGATGAGGTGACTTTGTTTTTTCAGTAGAACACAAACAAAGATTTTTAACTCAAACCATTGCAGTCTGTCAGTCATATAAACGGCAGTTAATGGGACACACAGCTTTGAGAGTCAAAAAACTGAAGAAATAAATACTGTTGTTCAGTTTCTTGCACAGACCGATCGCTGCAGGGTTTAATTTGGTTTTGTCTGTGTATGTTTTTTTGACACTCAAAGCCGTGGGTCCCATTGACTGCTATTATATGACTGACAGACTACAACAGTTTGAGTTAAAAATTTTCATTTGTGTTCTACTGAAGAAACAAAGTCACCTACATCTTGAATGCCCTGGGGGTAAGCAGATAAACATCAAATTTTCATTTTGGGGTGAACTATCCCTTTAAACAAACACCTCTATGTCAGCATCTCGATCCCTACCAGTTTGTAGCTTTGTTGGCATTGAGCCTCCAGGTCACTGGCTTTGGAGTCTCCTTCCAGGAAAATATTGGAGGGTTGAGGTTTGGATACTCCAGTCAGCCTTGGTCTACCATGACCCAGTTTGCAGCTTTTCCAGATCTCCTGAGTAGCAGCGATGACCAGTTTCTCCACCTCCTGGACAGTGTGAGGAACAATCATGGCAGGCTCCTCGGGTTGCTTCATCTGCACAGGAAGTTCAGGCCTGGGCGGTGTTTTGACCTGTTCCCCCGCACCCAAACTCAAGGAGCTAGAAATCCCATCTTGCTGCTGTTGACGTTTTTGCTTCTGCTGTTGTTTTCGTGAGCTGAGACCAAAGTCCTCATCGAACCAGTCCTGCTCGTCACCAACGACATCGAAGAGCTCACGGCTCAGTTCCAGCTCTGCCAGACGTTTAGCTAGCTCTTCCTGTCCACTTGTACCCAGGACAGGGCTTTCCTGTTGAAGAAGCATAGTTAACACTAATCAAGATCACCTCTTACAACTTCCATCAAGAGAAGATCTGATTTTTCTTTACATTCTCTTTTTAAACTCTGCAACACACTGCAGGCCTAAAAAGAGGGTTCCAAGGTAACATCAGCCCCTAGATGACTGTCAATACAGCTGAAAATGTCAACTTCAGCATTACACAAAAGCAACGTTATCAGCTTGTTGAGTAAATCATTCACTCCATTTCAATAAATAACTTTGAAGACTGGGTTATTTTTAACTGGTTTCTCATTTCAACTCTTCTTAAAGGATCTTTAGATAAATCAAAATGGTCACTTACAGGTCTGTTGCAATGCTCTGGAGATGAAAGTTCTTCTTGATCATCATCAAAGAAGGTGCGGAAACTGTCCGTCTTCGTTTTAGATGAAGACCTGCTCTGAGACTTAAAGTTGTTGCTTCTAAGCCCATCATCTTCATTGATGAAGTCTCTTTTCAACTGATTAGCAGCTGATAACTTCTCCTCTTTGTCTTTCTTGATCTTCTGAAATTGCTTCACCGCATCACTTAAGAAGTTTTCAACAAGTTTATCTGCTAGGGTAGTCAAAGCCCTTTTGTTGTTCAAGTCTTCTCTATTATCGAGACTGGCCTCCTCGATTGAGATGTCAGTGGATTTCGGAAGACCATCAACTCTGGACTTCTTATCCTCAACCAACAGGTCCAGAATGACTGCTGTTGGTTCCTCCTCCTGCTTTTGTTTTTTAGATGTCCCTTTATCCAAATTATTGAGCAATGGAACAACATTATCAACAGATGTGTCCTCGAATTCGAGAATGATGTCTCTGTCTCTGCCGTTAGGCACTGTGTGCCGACTTTTGTCACAGTCCTTAATGATATTGCAGTCAATATCATTAAAATCCAGGTTATGCTGAGATTTAAAAAAGGTGCTTTGCCCAGAGGAAAGCTGTTTGATGTTAAGTTCGAATGGCTTTTCACGCTCATCCAAAGGCTCTCTAGTCTCAGGATGCAAATCTAGGTCAGATTTTTCTCCTTTAATTTTGTTTAGCAGATTTCTGTTCTCTAACTGCTTCTCAGAACCTTTGTTTTTACTATTTGTCTGGTCATCACATGATGAATCTTCATCTTCAGTGTCTGCACTGGCCTCAAATTTCTCTGGAAGACGAGAGATCTTGTCCGGCGGGGCGAATATACCGTGTTTTTCCCTACACTCGAAGTACACCACCCCATCGTACGTTCCATTGTTACTTCCCTCAGGGTTGTCCAGTTCAACCCCAGCCCAGAATCCATTGGCAAAGTTAGTTTGTCCCTTGAATCTCAGGGTCCCTGGTTGTATATTACTAACCAGAACCCGGTCTCCAATGCAAAAGCTTGGCAATTCGTCCTTTACTGGCAAAACTGGCATTTGGGGCTGTGGTGAAGTTGAACATTTTGAATGACTCATGATGTCTTCTTTGGAGCCTTTACCAAGGCTATTGAGGTCTGCATGACTTTCAGTTTGGAAGCTGCCATTAGTACTTCCTGATCGGACACTTAGTTCTTCTTCTATTTCCTCTTCACTGCTGTACATTGGAGACTTAACAGATTTTTCTTTGGGCTCTGGGGCAGAGGGTGATGTAGGCTTTGATTCATGATTATCCTCCTTAAATGACGACCCAAAGGAAGACTCAAAGTCATCATTATAGCCATCAGCTGAGGGTGACGGTATATCTTTCATCTTTGGTGAATCCTCCCTCTTGGACAATGAGAAGTCAGGAGTATAAGAATGATCTATGGCTGAAGGAGTCTTTTCAGCTGAAGGATAGTTTATATCTTTTGATTTCGCCACAGGAGAGTCAGTAAATCTTACACTCTCTGCAGCATCTGCCGTATCTTCAACTGCTGGCTTGTCATCAGCATCTTTCTCAGACAGATTTTCCTCCTCAAATTTGGGTTTCATGTCATTCAGCATTGGAATCTGAAGCCCAAGATCCAGTTCAAGCAGAGGGTGCGAGTGTTGGTCAGATTGGTCATTCTCAGACCCCTCTGACTTTGCATATTCCAGGTCCTCCATAATACCCGACTTGTGGCTAGAGAACACGCTCTCATCTTCCGAAAGGAGGTCATTGGCCTCGGGTCTAGCAGAATATTCTTTGATTGAGGGGGCATCTTCTGATTGCTGGCTTGGATACTCAGGACTACGCAAGCTCCTCAAAACGTCCATATGTTCTGGACTTCCCATAATTGGAGTTGGAGTAACTGTAGGAGGATCTTCATCTGAGGAAATGTCATCATGTTCTGTTGAATACTTATGAAGTCTTGATTGTGCAACATCATCTGCTAACAAAGGCAGGAAACATACACAATTTTAAAATTACGTATACTTTTAATTTGTCAAAATCAATATTGTTAATGCCAATAACCATGTTTTTAGTCTAAAAGGCATTGCACCTTTATCTGCTGAAGTCTCCGTGGGCACAGTCTCAGATTTCTCAGATTCTGTGACGATCTTCCAGTTCTTGCTAGTCTCAGGCCTGTAAAGTAAACATGCATCAAATGTTATGGGAAGCATACAAATAAAAGGAAAGGAAAAAAAACACAAAATGGAGAGTAAATTAAAAATGATTGGTAAATGTCAAGGCTGACCTCTGAAGCGGAGGAGGTTTTATCCGAGGCTTTTCAGTGGCTGACGTGGGAGTTTTAATCTGGGGTTTAGTAGCTGGAGTGCTGTCTGGCTCTTTACTCAACTCAGCCTTGGTCTTCTGAATAAAGTCATTATATGACTGGGGAACCAAAGGAAGACAAACATTAACAAATACAGCATACTGACAATTTTTTACAGTCTATTAAAAAAAACACAGCAAAATAATACAGCAAGACAAGCGCTTTCTTTAAGATAAACAGCACACAGAAATAGGCAAATATGAAAGGTGATGATGGCTGACCTCCAACTGCTTCAGCAGACTCGCTTCCTGAGCTTTCAGTCTCTCTTTTTGCCTCTTCTTTTGCTCTTTTTTTAGTTGGTACACCACCGATTTGCGCTTGCGGAGCTCATCCTTGAGGGCACGAATACGGCTCTCAATATCACTCTGATCGGATGTGGTCTCTGAGGTAAGAGGAAAAAAAAATATATCACCATTGTCAAAACATTGTCTTTGCAAAAAATAACAATAAATGCTTCGGGGGGGCACTACACATTTGTTTGTCTCCATAAAGATTAGAAGTGACAAAGTACAACATATAAATAATAAAGATGGATAATATTTTAAACCTAAAAGAAGCCCAATTTCTTTTAGCACAGTCTCTCTTTTAAGACAGATCATCTGTATAAGGCAGGTAGACTCATCTGTGCTTCTATAACATGACTAAGCGGTTTGATCCAGAGAAGTGCACACACAGAGATAAACAGAGCATTATATTTTGCTGGCACAGTGTTCCTCTTCCTGCATTCACGTATTCAATTTAGAAATTATGTAAAGGATAAACTGGAGCAGGCTAAATTAACATACCAGGTATGTAGCACCTTAAGAACTATAATTTGAAAAAAAAAGTGAAAAAAAAATAAAACACAAAAAAAGACCAAGGATAAAATGGATTAAGAGAGCAAAATGCTAAATATTCTATATGCTGCAGTCTTCAAAACAAAACAAAAACGGTCTACATTACATTGATCCAGATCATTTTCAAAGTCTGATGGGGCAGCAAGGATCTTACCGGATGGAGTGGCCGAATGAGGGTCACTGGTGTGGGCCTCACTGGTCTTGGAGTTGGAGCGCACCTGCATCTTGCTGCTTCCACTGATGCCAGTGACAGTCCCAGGCCGGCTAATGTCTGAATGTCGAAGAGAGCTGAGGCTGGCTTTCTCTGGAGGAGACTGCAACACATACAGGAAGAGGGATCCAAGGTCAGGACATGTAAATCACACTCACCAAAGAGAGCTTTAATCAACCCTGTTTAATGTAACAGGACATAAACAACTTTGGACTACCTGTAAAATGCAAACAACTTTGTATAGCCCCATGCTCAGTCTCTAATAATTGCTCTTTTAATTCGAACACAAACATTAGATGCAGAATTGAATATATTTTTTAACAAAACTCTCGGTTTTCACCTGTTTGCTGTCTGTGGCATTAAACTCAGGTGAGTAGAGGGTATCAGGGGCAGGGCTGTTGCCCGTATGAGGAGAGTGGAGTTCAGAGACAGGTTGGTCTGAGGAAGGGCTGGCCAGCTGCTCTGGAACTGACAAATCAGTGTGCACGCTGGACACGGACAATGCTGGGGAGTCATCATCTTCGCTGCCTGCTTCTGTGAGAACATGCATACAGATACACAAAATGTAACAGTTCAATTCACAGTCATTGTTTTGATGCTGTCATACACTGACTTAAACTAGTGAACAGTAAACATGATAAACGGTGGAAAACATTTCCAGGGTTATATTTGCACAACCATTTGAAAATCTGGGGTAGCTAAGATTTTTTAAATGTTTTTGAATTAACTCTATCAAAATGGTGCATTTAATTGAGCAAAAATACAGTACCACACAAATAGTGTGAAATATTATTACAAATTAAAATAACTTTTCTATTTTAATATATTTTAAAATGTATTTCTGTGATGGCAGAGCTGAATTTTCAGCAGCCATTACTCCAGTCTTCAATGTCATATGATCCTTCTGAAATCATTTTAATATGCTGATTTAGTTCAAGAAACATTCCTTATCATCAATGTTGAAAACAGTTGCGCTGCTTAATGCTACATAATATTTTTGTAGAAACCTTGATACATTTTTCAAGAATGAATAGAAATGTTAAAAGAACAGCATTTATTGCTATAGAAATCTTTTGTCCTTACTGTCACTTTTGATCAATTTATTATGTTCTTGCCAAATAAAGGTATATAGATGGAGTACAACTGATCTGCGGTTACTGTTGTGCATATACCGGCTGTTCTTTAGAAGAATACTTTCAATATCACTTCCTTTCCACACTCTTCACCTTGTCCTGTGGGACTCTCTTGTCCACCGCTGGTTTTACTGCGCTCACTTTCCCAGCTGCGCTGCTGCAGTGGTGTTCTGTTGCGTGGCTGCTGCTGTTTTTCCCAGGCCGCCAGAGCTTGTTTCTCCATGCGGCGTACTTTGGCCTCCTCTGCATCCAACCGCTGTCTCCACTCAAGCAGCTCCTCCGCATGTCTGCGCCTCTGCATCAACTGCTGTTCCCTTTTAGTGAGAAACCTACAGGACAGAGAGTGAGGGAGACAAAGGCAGAAAAAGGGAGAACAAGATTGTGTAAAGCAAAGTGACACAATTTGTAGACAGACCACCACAAAAGCAGGCAAAGCAGACGTCCAAATAATGCCACTCACCCACCTTCTTCAAACACCAGATTAGTCTCTTTTGCAAAGGATGTGCACCCACACAAACCCTCATACACACACACACACACACACACACGCTCACACTCCAAAACATGCTTCCCAAAACAGGCACGGCTCCACTTGGAGACCTACATTCATTTTAATGGGGAAAACAGCCCTATTGTGCCTTTAACATCCTTATCAGGGTAAAACTCATGCATCTGATACAACTCATGGGTGACACACATGGAGACAACCACCTGACAAACTGAAACACGCAGGTTCCACCCAGGGTTTTGACAAACAGTGTTAGGCTTTCGTCTCTGTAAGTGCAATCCTGCAATGGAATTATTTGATTGTACATTTACTTTAAATATATAAATAGTGCTTTGGCAATACAAATGTATTAGTTCTTAGATTAGATCAAGCACATAAAAATGAAATTTAAATAATTTGAATTTTACAAGCTGTACTGAATATTACAGCATATTTATCTTTTCTAGCAAGCTGTGCCAGGTAAAAACTTGTGCTTCACTGAAGGCAGGTCATTATTATTATTTTTTTTTTCAGAAAAAAAGCCCTCCATGTATCATGACTTTGGTCTGTTAGATCAAACCCGCCTGGCTTTTTCATTGAGGTTTAAGATAATTAAAAACATGTTAGAGAAAAACAGATGGCTTTATCTAAAAGCAATCGTCTTGCCTCGTGAATACAGCGGCCATCTTCATCTAACCATAAATTGTATTATGTTGCCTCAGTCATATATACTCATTAGCTCATCGCGGGCTACACTTATTTAATCAGGGGCTGGAGTTAAGATTTACTGTGGCCATTGGGCAGATGAAGAAGTCCTAAACTAGCATTATTCAGAAGCATACAATATATCAGTCTGCCCGGCCTGTCTGAAAAGAGATATTCCTCCCGGTCTCCACTCACCACAATACCAAGTTCAAGAACTGATTTAACAGAGACGCTTTGTGTGTGGCGCATGGTTGAAGCTCACGAAAGTTGTTGGAGTTGTATTTCAAAAGGTATATTCTGCAAAAAAGACAATAATCCCTATATTTAAGATCATCAAGATTATTTGCATTGTGATTTTCATGACAATTAAGTTACTGAATAATTCAATCCCCCTTATTTCTGTAATGCAAAAAATATATATT
>SCHK01197756.1:0-20942 GCA_004124795.1 Poropuntius huangchuchieni
GTTTGAAGCAACTGCATGCCATATTTTTACATGAACATACATTCTTGAAAAACCTTTATTGCTTTTCTATTAAGCCTCAAATGTGAATTATACATCGGATTGGTTTATTCTTTAAATAAAGAAAAGTGAAACTATGAATGGTATTATAATGTTATACTAAAACTAAAATTAAAACAATGGAAAAACCCTTAAGATAACCTGTAGAAAGAAAAAAACACATCTTAAGCACGCAGAATAACATAAGTGAACTTTGAACGATTAATTGCCACTTTGAACGATTACATAATTGTGGCATCTGTAATTGTAATTGCGATTAGAAAATCGATTAATTGTGCAGCCCTAACCCTATGTATTTTCAAAATGCATGATTTTATTGTGAACAATTCATACATGCATATATTCCTTGTAATTATTCATCATAATGTCATGACTTGATCTTTTGGTGAAAAGACTGGTGACATATGACATTTCTTCCAAACTCGGATTCACCTGATTGCCTCCATCCATTAAACAATTGACCGACAGAACCAAGTCCCACCTAACATTTTTTCTTTTTCACTAATGCCACTTTTTCAGTAATTTCACTCATGTATGTCAAAAAGATCTGTCTTTCCTTCTATTTTGTCATGACTTCAAAGGATTGGTATTTAACCACTTCCTTCATATAAACTCCAAGCTTCAAGAAACCACTGATTCGACATCAGTTTTACCATTTTATTACACTACGACACCAACAACAAGAGTATTAGACTCTGATCTGAGATCTGGGCTTTCTGCAGAGGCTGCCTCCATCTTCCCACATGGACAAAGATCTTTGCGTGTCCACTGCGGATGCTGCAAGTCATTTAGTTACAGCTGTCTCACGCCTACAAGCCGCCCTGGCGCTCATCTTACCAATTTCCATTTCAGATGAGCCTGTCTGTGTGCATGCGTGGGTGTATGTGTGCTTGTGCGAGTTCACCGTGAACATCAGCACTGTGTGCATCCCACTTCAGAGTGAGCTTGGAGAGGTGAGATGGAGAGAGAACGACTTCCTTGCCCAAATATGGTTGTGTCGGAATTCCCCCCGCATTACTCTCTGCTACAGTGCATTCCTATTCCCTGCACGTTTGGATCATACCATCCGATCGCAGCAGGAGGGGGAGTTTGTGCAGCTAGAGCTTGTTACCTTTGACTGAAGGAACACTGTGTCCCCCTCCATCTTAACACCTTAATCCATTCACAGAAACACAGATGAGAAATGAGTGAATCACGATTTCAATTTCAGTGAAAGGAGACAAAGATGAATGCGGCTGAGATGCATGTGCTGCTACATGTGTCTGTGTATAATGAATGTATATAATGGGCCTGTGTTTGTGTGTGTGTGTGTGTGTGTGTGTGTGTGTGTGTGTGTTCCTGCAGTGTCTTCTTTCTGCTGGTGTACCCTCCCAGGAGATCCTGAATGAAATGTCACAGAAAAGATTCCAGCATTTCCCAATTATCTCCTCATGTCTCGAACTCACACATGCGTCAAACCGTTCCCTTTCCTCTCACCTTCAATCTGTGTCTCTCATTCTACTGTATTCCTCTTCTTGCCCTCTCTAACTGTGAAATACACCAAAATTAAAAGTAAATAATAAAATATATTTTGCATGCCTTTTTCAGGTCCATTATGATTTTTTTCCATTGTGAGGTATTCATGACAATTAAATTCTCATTACTACTATAATGCAATAATTACTGTAATATACTGTAACAATACTGTAATATAGTTAGTAATGAAAACCATCCTGTTTATAATCATTCAAATAAGCATGAATTAATTTAAATTCAACAAATACTACCATGACATGCAATTGTATTGTGTATATACATGCATATATACAAATTTGTTAGATTTATTTATTTATCAATATGATTTAATGATAATGAATCATTAGTCATTCATTTTTAGTATTGGTATATCATTTTATAATATTTAGAATTTTTCAGGGATTCTATTTCCACACTTTTTTTGTGTATTACAAATTGGAAGCTATATAAAATGTATGCAATATATATATATTTTTTCTTCCTTTGATTTGTGCCTGAAATATGAGATGAATATTCCCAGACATTTCTTGACAATTTATACGAGATTTACTCTGCTAGACTGCTACCACATCATTTGCGAGGTGAATTTGCAATTCGTGGGATGATCAAAACAAATATAGAATCTCATCGCTGTAACCTTACACGTTTGTTCATCAGGGATATTGTAATAGGTTTCTCTCATTCCTTGCCAATTCCATCCTCCGTTCTTACACTGGTACCCACTCAAACCACTCTGCCTGGCAGGCATGACAGTAGTAGGCCCTATGTTTGCCCTGCCAGTGTCTATTCATAACAGGCATGACAGAAACAGACCGCTCTTCAATCACATTATATCCATCATGGCTGCCAAAGGACCACATTAGCTCACATTAGAGTGAAATGAGGTGGGATGGACCCAAAATACTGTCACATAAGCAGATCACCTTCGGGTTTGAGACAAAGATATCACAGCCCTGTAAATAAATGTCAAAAGAAATGCACGAAAATACTAAGGCATCTAAGCATTTTGTACCGTTAGATATTTTCTATCAATAAACCTTGAGTGGATCTCAACATCAAGCTGCTGTGAGAGGTACAAACTGTTATTTAAGCCATTGTTTTAATGAATTCCTTTATAATCACTCAGACTTTAGAGGCCATTAAAGTCTAAATGATTATAAAAGAATTCATTAGAGCACACAGGTGTCTCTGTTTAGTGCTTTAGGAGTGTATCTGTGTGATTTTTATGTGAAAGTACAAAAACATTTTGTGCCTGTGAGGACACAGTAATCTGGTGTGCTGCTGGCAAAAAAAAAAAAATCTTTCCCTCCTCTTTTCCTCATTCACTCTTTCATCATCACTGACATTCAAACAGCTGGCCTGCCTCTCACCTACAAATCACACAGACAACAGTGCAGTCTCTCTCTCCATCTGGGTGCACACATACAACTCTTTAATCTGGTTTCTAACCCTTAGCTTTAACCACAACAAAAATACAATCACATGTTACATCAGAGCATTTACTAAAAGCATGTTGACACCAAAATGATAACCATATTATTGTCCACATCAACAAAAGATAATGTTCTGTTCATTATAAGCATGCACTGCAGTTTTTATTATAAGCATGTGTCAGTCGCTTTAAATGCTCAAGCAATGCAGGATGGCTTTTGATTGGCTGTCAATGTTTTCACTATTCATCAACTGGGAAAATTTGTTCTGAACATGATCGTTATTGTCGTTATAGTTATACTTGGTGTAAATGACACTTAAACTTATATGTGGAATTAAAAGACTTAACCATTTAATTTGTAGATGCCAGTAATTGCTTAATGGCAGGTCTGCATGTTAGGCCGCTGCAAATGAGTGCTGAAGAGAATGACAATCAAACCAGGAGCATGACTCATGACTTATTTTATAAATTATGTTATTATGAAATATATGATACAATGTATTGATATGAAATAAATAGTAAAAAAAACTGCTGAATTTAAATAAATACATAATTTGAGGGGAGGGGTTTTAGAACTAATAGACAAGTTCTGTTAACTGGGCAATCAGAAACTGTTAACACTAATCCAGATTAATTTAAATATTAGCCCATTTATTGTCCTGGTTAACACACATGTGCCTGTCATTACTTGTTAGAACCAGCCATGTCGATTCACAGCCAATACACTGTGAAAATGTATTTTCAGTGTAGAAAAGCAACAACAGAGGTCACTGTGGTTTTCAGCAAGAGTCCAGAAAGCGGGACATAAATTAATAAATAAAACATGGCATAATGAAGGAAGGTGGCACACTCATAATGCGGCCATCTGTAAGTACCAGGTTTCTGCATAAAGTCGTAAGCTTTGCCCTTTACGGAGCTGTTATGGTCTACTTGTCTCAACTAAGAATCCCATTCCCTTTAGAGGTACACAGACAGTCAAAAACACAGACGCAAACACACAGTCCAACAGCTTTCGCCCAACATGCTGTTAAGCTACCATCTGTCTTCTATCTGACAGCTTACAGCACAAAAACAAACAAAAAAAATTATTTAGGACGGATTTTTAATGACATCTATATTCTTTTAAGGCTCTCCAGATGACTTGGACTAAGATAAGACGAAAAGTTGAAACTAGGACTTGTTATATAACGCCAAAACCAGAGCGCAAGGGGACACATACTGTGCTTTTCTAATTGCTATGCATATGAATTGGGAAATCAAAACACACTTTATGAAAGAAAAGCCAATTGACCTCACCCAAAACTCATAGCAAGCCTACAAAGAAATCCCTGTTCCGCCCTTAAAATCCACTTCATTTTATTGAGAACACACACCTGAACACAAAACAAACACACACAGAGATAATGTTGATTTTAGAACAAGGTAAAGATCCTTCAAACAAAGGAACTGCTCTGGGTGGTAACAAAATGTCGTTGTCATTAAATGTGACTTAAAGGTAGTTGTTGACAGTAAAATTGAAGCAAATTAAATACTGTTTTTGTTGAACTACCACCTCATCACCATCTGTTTGGAGGGGAAAAGGGACAAAAGTATTGCTCTTTTAAGAAAATATGCATTTGCATAATTCAGCCTGATATCTACATCAACAGAAGTGCGACCCAGTAAGAGGCCAGTTCAAGCGTGGACACGTGGTCAAGGTGTGGGCAGTGCAGCGTGGTACCAAGGAAACTGCCTCCAAACGATGACAATATCTTCAAGGTCTGACTGTCCCACTCACCGTGGGCACACACAAAGCTGAACTCACTCACAACCCCTACGCTTCGGCAGAGGCACATTCTCACAACCAGACCGTTCGGTCTGCGAGACACTACCCACACACACACACGGAGACAGAGGCACATGCACGTATTGACACACATACTCCATTGGCCCGTGAGCCACTGCCCACACACACTGGCAGATGCAGGCTGAGTCACTCGTAAGTGCAGACGGGTGGATTTGAGCTCCCAGGGTCCTGTGGGATTACAAAGCAGCTGCCAGGCGTACACACAAACATACATCTCGACACACTCCCAAAATCACACATGAAGTTGGACAACGAAGTGCCGACAGACCGAGTTGCTAAACTCGCAGAATTCCATTGAAAGAATGGCAGATTTCCACAAAACTGACATGCCTGACATTCAAGCTCTACACACGCTTTGCACCTTTCGTGTTTGTTTAATAAACAGTTCTGCTACTCTTAATAGTGTACTGCATCTCTACTGAAAACATTTTAGCGAGTTTTCAGATTTTTTTTCCCAAAATCAGTATAGAAAATGCAACAAATATGAGCATTAAAAGACAAAGTTACCAGTTATATGAATATAAAACCATGTTTTTCAACTAGATTTGCATAAGGTCCTAGTTTTTACTTTGGACATCAAGTAGCAAACCAATACAGTATCAAAATTGGGTTTAACAGCCCTGCTGTAGAGTTTTACCAGACTTTCAACCTTCGATGTCAACAACTAAAGATACAAGGATCATTTCCTCTGCCCTTTTAAAAGTTGATAAGCCGATTTATTTTGCCATCTCAACAATGAATGATAACCTTACATTGTATTTTATGATTTGCATTTTCGTCCAGCTGTCCGTGACAGAACAGACCAGCATTTCTGGGTCACGACCCTCCACTTGAGAACCGCTGATGTGAAAGATGATGCCTGATGCTGTCAAATGGCCCACTACTTCATTCTTCTATCTGTGAGTGCAGTTTATCGCTCCGCTGCATCCGCTGTCTCTTTATTTCTTATAATAGAGAACCCCACTGTGGCCTCACAATACCCATAATTATACAAATCACAGAGCCTAAAGAAGCCAAGAGACCCAATGAGGAATGAATATCCTCCCACTTAAGAGTCTGAAAGGACAAAACGACCTCAATGCTCAAAGCTAGAGGTAACATTGGTCATGACTTGAGTTCCAACACTACAGGTCTTTGAAATAATGATCCCTAACAGAGGTTTAAATTCATTTTTCTTCGAGCCAGCTACCGCTGATTACTTTCTAACGTGTCTTAATATAGGTTCTGAAGTAGTCAATTCTATGGCTTCATCCTACTTACAATCATCCCATCTATGAGAGAACATTGGAAATACATAAGCTTGATGTCTTTAGTTAATCCTAAAACAATCACAAAGTACAATCCAGCAGGAAAATGTCCAATTTTTTATCAAAGGTCATAATATTGGAAATGATTTCACTGTAAATACTCTAAAACTTCTGCCTTTGACAAGACGATAATACTAATGCATGCAAAATAATCCTGAAGGAGGATTATGTGGTCAAGAAACGCCCAGTTATTAAACTAAAGCTTTTCTTTTGCCCGGTTACACAACTTTTCTAAGCTCATGAAAAATGTCTCCCCACATTCAAAGAAAGACTTACAGTACAAGGCAACTTCCTTCTTCAGATATTATCATGACCTCATTTTGACTTCAACCTCACATGAGCCTTTCCAAGTTAGAGCAAAATTCCTGTTAGTTTACATACTGTATGCACTCCTGTCAAATGTGGTTTTCATTTCCTTATTAACACACAGGCACGTTTGACTAATCACATGGTTTTTTTTTTTTCTAAAGCCTGCAATTATATACCATACTATACATATCATACTAGATCTATGCTAGCGCACACATAAAAAAATATTTATATATATTTTGGGTTTAATAAGCAGTCAACCCTGTCATGGGAAGTCATAGTTTAAAGTTCATTGTTTAACTTGACTTCAAAAAAGCACTAAAATATATATTATCATATATTTTCTAATATAAAAAATTACATAACATGCATTGTGACATGCATAGTTCATGTAAACCTATTTACTATCTTTTTTAACTATTTTACACTTTCAGACTAGGCTTTTTCAGGCCAACGCGAAAATTTGTTTATTGAATAATATATATTCTATAATATAGAAAAATTATATATTATATATTGTTTTAATATTAATACAATGATAACACATACAATTTTTATTACCTCATGTTATTTACTGTTAATTTTTTTAAAAAGTAAAAGGAGATTTAAAATGAAGAAAATCTTCCCCTTTGCAATCAAAAATAAATGATATTTGTCATCCCATATGCATAGGATGAAATGTATTGCATATGCCATGTTGTCTCATTTTCACACATCACATTAAAATAACGCCTTAAAAAAGTGCATGTGCTACACGATTTTGGGCAAAAACACTCTGTTCCTCTGACCCCAAAGAAAACTTAAAAGCTCGGAAAAACGCCACCCCTGTCCAAGTAATAGTGTCCCTTCATTCTCTAGCCAAGGATATTAGCTCCATGGGCTGGAATTAACAGCCTAAACATTAAAGTCCCTTAACAGATGTCGGCAGGATTGGACTAACACGCTTCACTGGGTCAGTCTCAGCAGCCACCAAGGTTTAGTTTGGTGAGTCAGGTGGTTTCAAAGAAGTACGCTACAACAGACGTGAGCTCCATGAGGGAAATGCTGGCAGAGAAAAGAAGTAAATGGACGTTCTTATGCGTGTGCTGTGGGGATCCATGGAAGTGCATTAGTCACTCTTTCCTGATGGGACTCAGATATGCTCCATCTGTTTTACACAATCAGTTTCATACCACATTACCAACCGAGAACTCATTTAGAGCAAAACAAATCCATGGTTACAAACACACTCACACTAACACCTTCAAAGCCAGGGCAAACAGTTATCTATTAAGCTTTAACAAATTCCAAAAATGAAGGTAGCTACTACAAAACCGAAGAATTAGAGGAAATGTACAGAAGTAAACTATTGAAATGCTTTTATTCTCTACGCATACAAGTGATGAAGTCAGACTAAGCACCCGAAACTCACGTGTCCCAGTGAGTTACAGGACAGATTCAAGTATTTGGCTAAACTGGTTCTACACTGAAACCAGCTATTTCTGCTTTTAATTACATGAGCATCTAGTTTGCATTATTTAAAGGGATAGTTCACTACAATATCTAAATTCTGTCATAATGAGTCTCAGTCCCCATTCATTTATATTAGACTACTTAAAAAAAAAAAATGCAAAGCAGTTAGTCCGTCATATACTGCCTACGATTTCAGCTTGGGTCCCAGAAAAGAAACTGACACGTTTGGAACAGCATGAGGGTGAGTAAATAATGACAGAATGTTAATTTCTGAGTGAACTGTCCCTTAGCAACTTATTCATCAGCAAACAACTTTTAAAAAGAAAACCTTTACATTTAAATTTTGTATTAAGTTTACACCATGAACGAATACATCTGGCACAGAAAACACAGAATATAATCAATGCAGAAAAAAATAAATATAAAAGTAGCCTATACAAGGCTGCCTATACAATAACAGTGAAACTCACCTTATAGACATTCTCCGTTATACGGTGCACCTCATCGGTCCGGGACATTTTGGAAGCTTGAGTCAGAACCATAGACGAGAATTTGAATTTCTACTGCAGGAAAATGTTTCCGAGAAAACACAGGAGGAGGAGAGGATGAGAAGGAGTAGTAGAAGACACTGTATCTTTCAAACAGAGAGTGTCAGAGGCAGAGGAGGATGCGGGAGCTTTTATATGGAACTCTCTCACTGATGCCCACGCGCAGCCGCCGGAGTGGCGGGAATCCACCGTACGCGTTTATCCTCGTCACTGGAGCTGCTGCACTTGATATTCAAACGGACTCCGCCTCTCCTCTTTCACCTTCTCCGCTGCGAGCGAACAAGCGACGCGACGCGACGGAAGAGCTTCCTTGGTTATAACAGGAGCGTTCGCGTGACCACAGAATGCGGACAGTGACAGAGCTGCGGACGCGAGATCATTTACTACAACATTTGTGTCGCGTGCTTGCACTGCAGTATAGCTACTGTTGTCCTAATGGTAAGGTTCAAGTTTGGCGCGACGCTAAGCTGTGTGGAGGGACGTCAGGAACAATCTGTTCCTTAGCGTTTGTATTCTTAAACCCACTCTTTTTTTTTTTTGCTTTATTTAAAGAAGTAGCATGTACAATACAATATTCACAATGTAACAATAACATTTCACATGCTCTTAAACCCACTCTTTAGTGGGGGGATTTTAATTCATTTCAATGAACTGAATCTTTGAATCCCCGGACCCCGTTCAATAAAAAGATCCGTTCACTTTCTTCTGCTTACATCGTTCGCCAGTAGGTGGCGACAATGAGCGAGTCATTGAATCATTCATTGAGCAGTTTCTGTAAAAAACACTGAGTTTAAAACAACCCTCACTAAAACAAATCATTATCCTTTTAAAATCTTCCTCCCTACAAGTTTAATGAAAAACAATTTTATTCAACTGTAAACGACTCACATGACAACCTAAACAAAAAACATGCTTTTTTCAGTCTAACAGCAAATTAACCCTCGCTCACAAACCAGACAATAAATTCATTCAGTTCGTTCACAAACTAGTTTCGTTCAGGCTCAAAGCAGTTACTCGTTCAGTGAAACTGTAGGTTCAACCAATTACTTGTTCGCCAAAAAAGGGCGTGACCTCAGTCAACAAAAAAAAAAGAAAAAAGACTAAATAAATTTGAACGATTTGTTACTTAAAAGATTCATTATGACTAGAAATTACGTATTAACAATATTTAATAGTTAATATTTACCTGTGGAATAATACGTATCATGAAAAACACCACACACCAAAAACTTAAATTGGGAGAAGAGGTTAAAACAAAATTAGACCAAACGAAAAAACATCATTAACTCATCTATTAATTTCTTAATATTTTATAAATGAGACATTTAATAGTGGATTTTTGTGTAATAAATAACAGATCTATATGTAATTCAAAGGATAAGTGATGTCTTTTGTTGATTTGAGAAACATTGCTTCGTGGTTGTATTCCCAGCATCATCATGACTGCATCATTCTTAGTACAAGGACTGGAGGAGGATCAGATGAGATGAGTACAGCAGTGGGCACTGCGCAATTCATGCGTGGGTCTGTGCCTGACTGTGATGTAGGCAGGGATTCCTTTATGTAGCCTATCTCTCAGCAGCTCCTACCCACACCACCAACACACAGTTCCCCTGCTGCACTCTCCCTCACTGTATATCATGCAATAGAGAACTACAACTACACACAGGATTAAGGGCAGCCAATGTAATCATATACAACTCTGCCATTGAAAAACCCACACTGACCGACCACTAAACTGATCACCCACTGAATATTGTGAGTGTACAAGAATATTTACTAATCAAAATTTGTTCACATTATTTAAGTCACATTTATTTATGTAGTGCTTTATACAACATAGCAATAAACAGGAAAATATATCAATAATCAATAATGAAACAACTTTAATTTCAGCTATATAGAAGACAATAGCAGCATTACTCAGCTCAATTAATCTCATCCGATAGTGTCAGCACAGTTATCGACAATATTTTCTTTTAAACCCCCCAATTAAGCATTAAAATGAGACCTATGACCAGATTAAGTTTTGAAAATTTAAAGTATTAAAGAAGCCGTTTCATTTCTTTTTATACAAACTTTTAAACAAGCACTGTGGCCTACATTTAGCAGTTAATCGCAGTCTAATTAGTTATCATTACAAACATGAATGATAATTAATTAGTTGATTAAATTGCTGTCAAAATATCCAAAATGCAGAGAAATAATCAAGAGCAGGAAAAGAATGTGCATTCTTGGTTTATTCGAAATTACATGTATTCAGACTTTAATTAGAAAATGTTATGCATATATATATTCATCTGTGGTGGTAATGGCCCTGACAACACCTTTTACAGTTGTTTTGATGGAAAAGCATTCAAAATGTAGTTTAAAAACTGTTCCAGCACACCTGCATGTAATTTTCAAATGAACCCCAAGACCTTGTTTATTTAGATTCTGTTGATTACAACTAGAGCTGATCTCAGCAGGAAGGTAGATCCCGAAGAGCAAGAATGAGCACCCCTGCTCTAGTGTTTCCCTGTTTTAAAGGTCAAGCGAGAGAGTAAACTGCATTTAATGGTTTGTGTGCTCCTTGATTGCAAAGGTCAAGAAATCCAATCTGATACAAAAGACAATTTCCGTTCTTTGTTTCTTTTTCAGCCAGCTGCACATATACAACTCATGGAGGTTCCTGGCAAATGCGTGTAACATTAGAGATGCTTCCGTCTAGAGGCCACATCGATTGATTTTGCATCACGGTGGAGGTCTTATCTGCTGAATCTATCAAGACCAAATGTAAAGGGTAAATAAAAAGCAACAAAGCAAAACAGAGATCAATACAGACACCTAAATCCAGCATCTCTTTAGAACAGCTGGATGTGATTAATAGAAGCTTTCAGTGTGAAAACATGGAAAACTCAATTTAAATGTGGGATGAGGGAAGGAAATTGTAATTTAATTAAAATGAGATGAGAGAAACTGTTCCGTATTTGAATACAGACTCAAAAGTAAAAAATTAAAGATTTAAAGCTCTTTGTAGGAGTCCTAACTCATATTATGTGCGGTATCTTCCATTTACTGTTTTTAGGAAGCTCAGACTTTAACATACATTCTTTACACCTTCCTTGTTCCATGGTCAAAGTCACTTGTCTAACAATGTAACAATATGAAACCGCTTCACACTGAGCTCCAGTGGAGCCATTCAGACTCATGGGGCAGCCGCCCACTCCCACAGTGCTTTGTGTCAGGCAAGATAAGACCAGATCCACAGAGCTCAAACCGCCTGGTTTCAGACAATGGACTTCCAACTAAGCAATACAGGTACTTGTTTTTAGATCAATACCTTTCATAAAATGGTCTAGCATAGGCTTGCTCAAGAAAATCTGCACACTAGTGAAATACTTTGTAACCAGTTACCTGGGGTACATGCATTTAGCTGTAAATCTCAAATTTAATTTAAATTAATGAATTAAAAATAAAAAACATTCATCCTAAAGATATTGCTCAAATGTTTGGGGTCAAAAAATTTTTTTTTTTTTTTTTTTAAAGTCACTTATGCTTACCAAGGCTGCGTTTATTTGATTTAAAATATTGTAAAAACAGTAATATTGTGAAATAAAAATACAATCTACAATCAGCATTTTCTATTTGATGGAAGTATTGAATTTTCAGCAGCAGTTACTCCAGTCTTCATAGTCACATAATCCCTCAAAAAATATTCTGATTTTTATACATTTTATTTGATTTTGATTTTTGCATTATCAGTGTTGAAAACAACTGTGGTGCATACTATTTTTCAGGATTCTTTGATAAATATATATATATAAAAAAAAAAGTATTTATTTGAAATATTGTTTTTGTAACAATTCTGTGCTGTCACTTTTAATTAATTTCATGCGTCTTTGCTATAAAAAAGGTACAAAAAACAACAACAAACACATTCCTGAAAAAAATCTAACTGACCCTAAACTTTTAAATGGTAGTATATAATGCCACTTTATATATGAGATATTAAAATGACTAATTTTGTGTTTTTTGATATATCTAAGTCCATTTTATGAAATGCATGATAACCACCTGCAGTAAAGCAAACCACATGATTCAACCAATCTGCCAGACTTGTACCCAACACAGCTTGCATGACACTGCAGCCTAGTGGCCGCTACATGAACTCATTTTCTTGCAGGAACAACAGTGATGAAAAATGATTGCATGAAATTTATTGTTGCAGAACTACAAATAAAATAAGGAAGATAGACCATAAAGTAATGTTCTTACTGAACAGTGAATTGACAGTATAGTAACGAGAGAGCTAACATGTAAAAAAACTGATAAGACCTCAAGTTCAAATAAATCAGTGCATTAGTCACAAACTAAACTATGACAGAAAAACAATATCTAGGGTTCCAGTATCATTAGTTTTGCTTGAATAGATCAGGTCCTTGTATCTTATGTATGCTTCATAAAAACAAAACAGTTTATGTGCAGCATCATGCATTGAGGACTTGACTATTTTCCTCTCAATAAGTGTACACTAGTGGTTTTGTAAACTTTCCATCAGTGATGTCTATCTATCTATTCATAATCAGTTTTTACTACTTAAACCAGGCTTGTCATAGTTGTAGTTTTTAATGACATCTTTCAGCACATTGAAAAGTTTGTACAAGTTTATACTGGAGTTCATGATTTAAATAATTCCGTTTTGTGTTGTTTATGACAAAACATGGTGTATTTAAAACACTACTGTTTGGGAATCATTTTAAACAGAGATTGTTATAATAAAAGTGATGCATGCACTAGAAATTTACAGGCATTGACATGATACGCCTTTGATATATGATAGATCAGACAAAACTGTAGGGTGATTAGAAAGACCAGGCACTGTTAAGAGTATTTCAGAATAATCATCTAAACTAAATGGTATACAATATGCAGTGTATATACAATTTTAAAAAAATGGCATGGTTGTAGGTCTTCGACATGTACGAGGGGGAGGACTGTCAGTCACTCCCCAGAGTTTTGTTTGGGATGAGCCCTTGGGGTCTCCAGTGGAACGGCTCGAGAGCAGACATGGAGGTATGAAAGATTTGTATTTACACTGCCAGCATCTCTCGCTCTGGATTCTTTTTTACCTTCTGCTTCTCCCGCACTGAAACATTACAAAAATGTTTTTTTAGCATTTGCATACAGTGCAATTATTACAGACATAGAAAAGAAGAAAACACAGACCTGGCTCTTGCTCTGGAACCTCTGGTAGTTCTTCTTCAGGCACCTCAGGAAGTTCAAGGTCAGCTTCTCCCTGAGCACACACACAGGACATGTGTAAAGTAGATGAAATCACAGCAGCCGACACAACATCAGTAACAAGGGTTGTCAGAGAGCGTTCATGTACCTGAGTGATGGCCTCCAGCTCTGCAAGCACAGCCTCCTCATCCTCCTGGGTCAGAGATCCTGCCAGCATCTCGTCAATTTGCTGCACACACACACACAGACAACCAGGAATGAGAAAAAAACACCACATAGTACACACTAGATTGAAACGGCAACAAGCACACAAGAGAGATGCAGCATGTCTGTGAGAGAGCTCCAGCTGCCTCTCAGTTCCTCTAGATTTGAGGATGTAGTTTGTGTGGTGTAGATTGAAAAAGATTATTACAACCTTTATGGCTGCTCATCTTTACACATTTTTTTTTTTTTTTTAATGATTAGACACAAAATAAACTGCTGAATACTGAATCACATACTACTCTTACTATTCTTGCCATAAAAAGATACGGTAAAAACAATTAGAGTAGCATACTAGCATGTGGTTCTGAATTCAGCAGGTGTCAAAAACTGTTTCTGCCATGTGATCAAATAAAGATCAATGAAAGACTATTGTGTTGCACATAACAATCTAAAGAGACAATCTTAAGAAAAATCTGACATCCCTACAGTACACTGACATTTTTCTCGAAACAATGCAAGTAAAAAGAAAAGAAAAAAAACGAAATTAAGTAAAAAGACCAAAATGGTATTTTATTGTAAAACATATCCCAATAATCCCTGTTTTATTTACAACTTAGAAAAATGTGTTTTTACAGTGTAGAAAACTTTTGTTCATTTATATATCGAAGTGTTTAGAAAAAATTATGTGAACTGAAGAATTATTGCTATTACTAAGACACTAATGAAATGTAAAAATTAATAAATTTGTGAGACTGATCATATTAACACTTTGGAAAGACACTTTGTTTTGGGACATACCAAATATTTTTATTAATGTTTCAATTCAGTTCAACTCTTTTTTTTTTTCTTTTTTTTTTGTAATGAAAACATACAACAAAGAAGTATTTTCTTTGGTCCCTGTTGTATATCTGAATGTATTCCCATTAAGAGTCTTATAACTTGAATGTGAAAAGTTAAGTTTACCTTCTGATACTCAATGGCATCATTTGTTTCATCCATGATCTTCTCCACCTCCTCTATGGACAGCACCTGGTTAGAGGAAAAAATAATAAAGATACAATTGTGTGCATGTTAAATTCATCAGTACTAAGCATGAACAAGAATATAATACATTTCTCATTATGTACCTCATGCATTTTCTTTAGGCAATCATTGCCAACTTTCAGTCCTTCAATGACTTTCATCTCTATTTGTGCGAATTCAATATCTTGCACCTGTAAAAGAAAAATAGTTCTGGATGTGATATTCATGAATTTTAGCAGACAAGAATCCAAAATGACAAAAATACAGAATATGGTGCAACATATATCATACAGTAGTCTCAAAGATCTGTTTTATTTACCATTCGCTCCAGATTGCTTATCTGATTTTCAGTTTTGTCCATTAACTGATCCTGGTAACGTTTCTTCTTGAGGAGTAGGAGTGCTTTCCTGAACAAACACAAAATATTATGAGGGAGATTCTGCTTGTTTTGGAAACTAGACCTTCTAGTTCTACAGGGAGCAAGAGGACAGACAGGATCACACTCACTCTTTCTTTCCATCTTTTAATAACTGTTTGGCCAGCTGTCGCTCTTTCTCCATCTGAAGTGTGATCCTCTTTTGATACTGCTTCAGTTTATCTCTCTGCTGCTTCAGTTGCTGCTCACACACAAATAATAATGTAGAAAAATTAAATAATAAAAAAGACAAAATGCACAGTAATGGTCCTTTAGCTGCATTATACAACACAAAACTGCACTATCACTTTCCATTCGTCGGTCAGCATCAACGTGGTGGAACAGTAAAACCCACCATCATGAGACTAACAAGCGTGTATATACAATAACTTTTCTCATTAGAATGATTAGCCAGTTAGCATCTGTCTAACACACCAGCACAGCTCTGTCCTGCTCGGTCACCCGAGTTGCTTTCTTTTTCCCGAAAAGATTTCCCATGTCGATGCCGCATCCCCGCCACTATCTGTCCAGACAGGGGTGGTGTTTCTAAGATTGAGAAAATGTTAATTCCACAGGCCGTGTATCTGTTAGTCCATAACAAAAACACTGAAGTCTGAGCTGTGTGAAAGAAAACAGCAACCCTGCCTACCGGAAATTTTGTACTTCAAAATAAAAGTCATTGAGAAACCACTTGTTTTCAATGATTTTCCCAATATACGAGGAATAATAATAATAAAAAATAAATTATTTTATTATAAATTATTATTAATATTATTATTATTACAATATTCAGAAAATTTAGAAATGGTCAAATTATTAAAGTTATTATTTAAAATTATTAAAGGTGTTCCAAAGTTGGTTTGCTTAATATAAAAAACACAGTCTGAGTAAACGGCAAAGCAAATATTTAAAATATCTTTAGTGCAAAATAAAAGTATGCTAATACATATACATATAACATTTTCTCCTTTTGTCGCATAATTTACTGAGCTGTTCTTGAGGTCAGACAGCAATTAAGCTACTGATAACTCTCTCAAATAAAAACTTATTGTAGGCCACCGTTTTATTTTTCCCAAAGTGAAAGTCTTCCACCGTCAACTATACTTCATCATGACCGGATGTGGACGTGGCATACATTCTCAGTTCTTCCGGTGCGCGTGAGGAAGGATTAAACGTCCGTCTCTCTGCTCTCTTTCCGTGAAAGAACGGCAGCCCTATCGCGTTTACCGGCGTTTAGAACCGGAACGGCGTCTTGACGACTCGTTCGTTAACTCATCGAGCTGTTTATGAGGTAAGCTGACAACTGGTGCCGGATATTTGTTTTTTTATTTGGTTATTTATTTTCCTGTCTCTGTTAGCTTAGCTTAGCACATTCAGCGCGCAGCGCAGCGTCGAGTCATTTAGGAGTTTAATTCATTTTTAATACATTAAAGTGACAAATTTGGCTGTAATTCATACGATATAAGGGCTTATAAAGTTGAGGTGCGTGTTGGCAGACCCAGTGGGTCGTTTTCTGATTCTGTTTTGATAACCAGAAACGATAAACATCCCAAATTAGCTTAGCAAGAGGTGAGAGAGTGAGTGGATTTAATGTCCTCATACGACACTCAGTGATTTTAAACGTGAAGTCAGTTATTAAAGCCTAATGTGAGGTGTAACTTAATGACTCAGTAGTATGTTATTCAGTGTTAGTAGCACATGTGTCGTTGCTGCAATGCATCTGCTTCACTGTTATGGTTTTGTTTCTCAACTTCTTGGTTGACATTTCAACTTCGAGTGTCTTAATGTCATCATCTTAGTTTATTTTTAGTTTTAGTGCTTTAGTGTTTTATTGTTTTTACCAATTTAGTGTCCCTCTCAATTTCTTCTATTTTCCAAATTTATAAAAGTATGAAAGTGAAAGCATGACACTGGGTGGTGTGAAATACAAATTTTCTTTTTTCAAGTTGTCAAAAATAAGGATGTTCACCTAATAATCAGCACACTGAACAACTTAAATGCAAGTTTCTGTGAATACCCATTAAAAAGAGAATTTCTTGCGTTCCCCATAGTAAATTAATGGGTTACTATGGTAACTAAACCACGTCCCCTACATATGACGGCGTATCAAATGTATATCTACCTTCATTTCATTCTTTGAAGGTTGCTGATTTTCTAGCAAGCTTTGTGGTTAAATCCATAGATGGACAAGAAGTTTTTGGTGGCACTTGTTTGTTTGGTCACTGTCTTTAAGCTGTTAGGGCATGAAACCAGTTGCTTGGTCAGGAGACTTGAGACTCCAGTTTGAGTCTCAGAATTGAGTTTCCCTTTATGCATTGTCGTCACTCATGTTGTGTACCTGACTCGTCTGAGTTCCTCTGTGTATGTTCAGGTCATCCAGCAGGCCTGTCATTTCATTTCAGACAGATAGATGGAAAATGAGCATGTTTATCTCTGTAAGTCCTTGCACATGTGATGCTGTATACTATTACGGTATCCATTGCCTTGAATTATTCAACATTATTCAAGGCTGCGTTGTGCTAACGCTTCTTTGCTATGCTACTTGCTAAAAATAAGGAGTAGGAGTTTTAAAGCTGATTTATTAAAAATAATACATCTAGATATTTTATAATTGCTGTTAAAATGACTTTTCTATCTGTATTTTGTGGATTATTGTAACCTCTATTAAGAAAGCAAATGTTCTGGCAGTAGTAGTGTCATTTGAGTCCGCTCCAGTCAGCTTCTGTTTCATTGATGTTTGTGAAATTGATATGTGGGAGACACTATTAAACACCATTATATAAGCAGCTTCAGGAGTTACTCTAGTAAACTGTTGAACAAGTGAGTTGAAGAGTCTCAGATGTTTGGGGTGGGTGTGGAACGCAAAGTACGTCAGACGTCTGTTATGTGCTGTGAATGTTACTAGGGTGTGCTTTCTTTGAATGTAGGTTATGTTTTTGAATATCATCATAATTTACTTTAAATAGTATTAAGCCTTTCAGATTGGAAATGAAGATCGTACTTCAATATTTCACAGTTTAAAGTTGACATGAAAAATGTATCTTTTTACTTTCTCAATGCATATTCCTAACCTCTAAAGACCAACTTTTATTCATCACCATGTAATAACTTGCTCGATTGTGAAACAACTTTTCGTTTTTGGCTGACGATACTTACTAGGCCTTGCAGGCTTTTGTTTAATACTTATTAAAAACCAAATAGCTGTTTTGGCATCATTTTAGGTCATTTTGGAGTATTGTAGGTGATACTGCGTTTCTAAACTCCTGCCGATAGTTTATTCAGCAGTTTCATGCACTGTAAAAAGATTTTTCGAAAGTTGTAAATAAAGATTATTGGAGTACATTTTACAAGAAAATACTATTTCAGGTTTTAATTCAAAATTAATGTTTAATTCAATGTATTAATTGTGAAATTTACTAACAATGTCTAAGTAAAAATTTGTTTCTACACCAATTTTTGTGTGTGCTCCTATTAACATTAATTTATTAAGAGATTATGTTTAGGGTGAACTTGACCTCCACCTAGACCTTCATGATCCACTGTAAACTTTCATTCACTTTTAACTCTATTCTGGTCTGCAGTGCATATTTTTTATGATCCAATCAATTTCTTTTGGATGAATCATATCCCATTGTAACTTTTTTTTTTTTTCCTCTAAATTCTGTTTTAGTAAGAAATGTCACATTGTGCAAGTTGTGAATATTACTTTAAGGGGCTTTATTTATGATTTGATGTGTAGATGAGATGTACATTTACCACAAGGCATAATACTTCCTCTAGAGTACTAAAGGAATCCATTTTCTCTTTATACAAGGGTGAGGTCTATGCTAAATGTGACCCTGGACCACTTAAGTAGCCGTCTTAAGTAGCACCAGTATATTTGTAGCAATAGCCAACAATACATTGTATAGGTCAAAATTATTGATTTTTCTTTTATACCAAAAATCATTAGGGTATTAGGTGAAAGTCATGTTCCAAGAAGATATTGTATACGTTTCCTACTGTAAATTTATCAAACTTAATTTTTGATTAGTAATATGCATAGCTAAGAGCTTCATTTGGACAACTTTAAAGGCAATTTTCTCAATATGTAGATTTTTATGCACACGCAGATTCCAGATTTTTAAATAGTCGTATCTCGGCCAGATATTGTCCTATTCTAACAAACCATACATCAATGGAAAACTTATTAAGCCCTTACGACTGGTTTTGTGGTCCAGGGTCACAAATGTGTTTTTCCATAATGAATAAATAATTTTGATTCTGATTCCTGAAATAAATGTGAAATTCTCCTGTTATTTGTTTACTTCTGTGTGTTGTTTGCTTTTAAAACCCGAAAGCTTTTCCAGCTTGAAGGGTGAAATAGCTTTTCTGTCAAATTTCTCTTTTATGTCAACATTTGCTGCACTGGCCTGAGCTTAAATGATTAGTCGGGAGTTTTGCTGTGCCGGCAGTCCAGCGGCACACGTCTTTAGACCCCTGAAAGCATCAGAAAGACTAACAAGACCTCTTAAGCTCTTCTCACAGCAGTACCTCATAAATATAGATTTACTCCCTCACTTTCTCTTTATCCTTTTTTCTCTGTTTCTGCCCTGTCTTCAGAGTTAGGGATGAACTGAGAATGAATGTCAACCAGCAACCTCACATGGCCTCTCCTTATGGGCAGCCTCAGCCTGGATATCAGGGCTACCCCCAGCCAGGATATGGGGGTGGCCACGTGCCATCGGGATATCCGGCTCAGTATGCACCTTATAACGGGCCGGGCTCTGCCTACCAACAAGGTCCACCGCAAGGTAAGGGGGGGTGAAAGTACAAAACGATTGTGACTGGTTAAGGAAATGTGTTTATGACAGGTTATTATCATTTAATATGAGCTTAAGTTCAGTCTGTAAGATATTTTTCAGAGTGCGAGCGAAGTCAGATTTCTCCCTCCCAGCCTCCTCTTTTTTTACCTATCATCTCCTGTTTTCACATTTCATTCCCATTTTTCACTGCTCTCTCTTTCTTGTATTGCAGGATATTCTCCTTATGCAAGCTTTCCCTCTAAGACTCTCGCAACAAACTTAGTCTCTGATCTGTCCTCCTCCTCTCCTCTTGACCTAGGTAACTGGTTTAATTCTGCTTAGCAGCCTGTCCTCTTCCGTATTCCCTGCGATTCTTTATTGACTGCAGTGTGCGGAATGGCTGGGCGCTGTTGCACATGTAGCAATTGAAACCACAGGACGCAGTCAAAACTCAGCTGAGGAAAGGCACACAGGGAGAGACTCTCATTCTCCCTGGCTGATGATCTTTGCGCAATTAACCTATCCCCTATTTTCTCTTTCCTCAAAACTCTTAGTATATAATTGAACATAGTATTCTAATCATTCTTTCATAATCGAGTGATCTTTATTTCTTCTACATTTGAATCAAAGGAGTTGTTTGACTACTTTTGTGTGTTTGTAATACTTGTATACAGGGTCAAAATTCAACACTGGTAAGCCAGATGTAAATATAATTGATTTTGAGTCAATACAGAGTTATGCACACTAATGTTGGCTAGTGACATAAGCAACTGCAAATTTATATGTGGTTTATCTTTATATATATGAATCTGTACAAATCATTCAAT
>SCHK01197927.1:0-10345 GCA_004124795.1 Poropuntius huangchuchieni
ATTTTAATTTCAAAGTGAACTATCCCTTTAAAAAGTCGCAATTGTCTTTTTTTTAAATTCGTGGCAGAAACAAAAAGACAGAATTCTAAGTTTATATCTCGCAATTTCAACTTTTTTCTCACAACGGCGAGAAAGAAAGACCAAATTGTGAGATAAAAAGTTACAAGTGACCTTTTTTATATCATGGCAGAAACAAGCTTCCATACAATGAGGTACAAAACACCAATGAATGGACAAAAACACTGAGATTCTTCAAAATATCTCATAAATAAAAGTCATGTTTGGCACTATGAGGGTGAGTAAATGACGTCAAAATTTTCATTCTTTAGTGAACTCTTCCTTGAACACATTCAGTGGCATGTAGGAAAATCATCTCTGCTAAAGACAAAAATAACAACACAACAACCCACTGTATATTATCATCTGAGCTCCACAGAGGGGAAATGGCAGAAGAGAATATGTCTGTCTTCCATCAGTCCCAAATTAGCCTGAGGGATGCAAGCGCTCGGTCTGACACATGCAGACACACGTTCATGTTTCAAACAGGCCCTGTCAGGGCAGACTGACCCCTCGGCAGATGGTGCGTATCACATGTATCACCTCAGAATCATCAGCATGAGAGTTGTCACTATTAAGCCGACCCAGACCCCTTGCCCTCGTCTCAAAATCCAGGTGTGAGGGTGACGAGACAGGAGCATCATTTCTGCAGGGTCACAGCCTTAACTCTACACAGCTCTCGTTTCTAGAAGATCTGGTTCTGCACACAGCACACAAATATTATGCCGATTTCTCTCAGCACCTCCAGTCACAGCTAACAGCTGCTGATGAACGAGAAGCGACGGCTTGTGATGGCGCTTCTCCATTAGAAAAACATAACCAGCTGTTATTTCGAAAGGGGACGGTGGGCTTATTACCGTGATTTCCAGCGGGAGTAGCTCTCCTGTTTGGCTGATTATTTTGCGTGGCTGAGATTCTGCAAGGGAAGTACGTGTTTTGTGTTGCTGACAGATAACAGCCTTTTCCTTTCACCAAGGTCTAGGGATAAAGGACAAAATATTTCACCCTGGAAATTATTATATCGGATAAAGTCTGAGAAAAGCCATCAGCGAGCCAGTTTTATGCTGGCAAAAAGGAGCATATTGTTTCAGATGACGCTCAATGCTAAATTTGTCATTTTGTGATTTTGTGAGCGTAAATGTTACTCTGCAAGACCATTAAAGGAATAGATCACCCAAAAATGAAAATGTCATCATCTACTCACCCTCCTGCTGCTCAAAAGGGCAGAAGGCAAGATTTTCTGTGAATAATAACACTCTATGAATAACATTTAATTTGGGAGCTTTCATTTCATTCAAACCAGTAGTTCAAGCATTGTGCTAAATGTCTCCTTTTTTGATTTAAATGAAAAACGAAATCTTTCAAATAACGTGATTTTGAAAGATGACGAATTTTACACAGTTTGTGACAAGTGATCTCTGTTTACAATCTTGCCTCCTTTTTTGTGTACAAGCTTTTTCCATTAACTACGACTTTGTCACAACAATATCCTAATTTGTTGCTTATTAATAGTAAGGTAGTTGATAAGTTTAGGTATTATGTAGGATTTGGGAATATGTGCTTTATAACTGCTAATAGACAGATATTGTCTTAACATTAGGCATGCTAATAAGCAAGTTAAAAATTGATCCCTATACTAAAGTGTTATCAATACTTCTACTGCGTTAGCTAACTGCTAGGAAACGGAAACATGCTGCTCTGGATGAGATGATTAATGTAAATAAACTGTTCTATGTACAGTAAATGATAGCTAATAAAATTAACCAAATTAATGAAATAGAACGTGAACTTGATTGGGGGCCAGACATTTATTTGCAAATTGCTTGCTCATTCATTGTAGGAAATGCCTCATAGAGCACTACAGAGAGCAATCTTCGACTACTAAAACTGTTTGATTTGCTATAAAAAAACACGTTGACTGTTAGCTATTTTCAAATTAGCTCATACTTTCAATCACACTAAAGAAAATGAAGTAACCACTTTGAAGAAAAGCTTATAAAAAAACATTTCCAGCAAGAATATCACAAATTAGCATTCACTACGGATTATATTAATAAAAAATTCTGTCATATACTGATCTTCATATCCTTCCAAACCTGTATGACTGACTTCTGTGGGAAAAAAGGTCAAATTCTTGCTATTAACAAACTATTAACTATGACTTCTCCTAAATAAACTCTTATTTTGCTGCTTATTAGTAGTTAGTTGTTAAATTTAGGTGTTGGTTAGGAATAAGGATGTAGAATATGGTCATGCAGAATATGTGCTTCAATAAGCAGCCAATATGTTAATAATAAGCATGCTAATAAGCAATTAGTTAATAGTGAGAATTGGTCCCTATACTAAAGTGTTACCGATATTTTAGGACTTGTTCTAGTAACTGTTTTTATCTGTTCACTGAAAGTCAAAGGGGTCCAACACAACATTAAATGGATCAAAAAACACTGGCGCAAAAAACATATCTTTTTATATCTTGCATCTCTATGTTTGCTGGTCTGGCGAGCTTTCATTGCCGCCTCTGTTCTGTCGTCTTTCTCCCACTGACAATGAACCGAGAACTTGTGGTTGGAGTTTACCACGCAAAGCGCCCTTAACTCACCAAATGAAGCCAGGATCTCTTACCTAAGGCAATTGATACTGACTGGTAAATTACTGAAGAACAGTGCTTAAAAAAACACACTAATAACACTCTTGAGCATTTAGAAGAAAAGGGATCAGAGAATTAGCCCTGAGAGTTGCTGCATTTGACTGGACTTTTTCCAAAGCAAATATCTGGATAAATAATCATACTACTGTATAAAGCAAGGAGAGGAAAAACTGTACAAATATACACAAATATGGTTTGTCTGTTCATCCTCAGTTCACTCTAACTTTTAGCCTGAACTTTACCGTGTGTCAGATTCAAGCACAAAATCTTGAAATGCAGCTGTCATAGTTTTCAACTCTGAATCCGTGGATTTCATGTTTTTCAGTATGAGGTAAAGCCTTCAATCACTGAAGACAGTGCGCAGACAGATCTCTCGGCTGACTCGGCTGCTTGTGTAATACCCTGAGCTTTAGTCAAATTTTCACCCCTGCTTCCTGCACTCTTCTGTTTCAGAATCAGAGCACATGGTGTTGGATCGTGCTGTCCTGGATAAGGAACAGCTGCTTGAATGAATCTTTAATGTTCACTCACATCGGTGTTTGCCTCTGCCAGCTGTACATCTGTACCATCTTTCTTCACAGTTTCAAGTGCCTATCATTCATTAGCCCACCATAGCTCGATCTCATTTGCAGCCTGCTGTATGCATGTATGCATGTTTTGAAATCTGTCTTTGTTCGCTAAAAGTATAGTGGAATTATGCATCTCATGAAAATGGATTGTTAATGTCTAGAGGTGTGAAGTCTATTCAAACTGGAGTTTTTTTGAGATTTTGAGTCTAGTTTACTTACATGCATTATGCATTTGGCATATACCTTTATCTAGGCAATATTATGTTCAGCTTATACATTTTAATAGAACACTTGTCCTTAGCTTTGCTAGTATAATGCTTTTTATATGTAAAAATGATAAATGCATTAAAGTTATTCTTAGTAAAAAAAAGTGTTAATGGTTTGAAAAATCACAAATTTATATAAATAACAATAATAACAACAACAACAACACAAAATACATATTAATATAAATACTATATAACAATATTATATTATTATTTGTACCACGTTTTATCTACCACCAAGAAACCACTAAGCTGTAAAAGCACTTTTTATTTCTTGCATTCTTTGATTTTGAAGCCTTTTCTGAACCAGGACTGCCACAGGGTCCCTCAGAAGAAAAAAAGAAAAACTAACAAGTCATTGTGTTAAACTTAATATTTCATCTTTTAGTTCACAGCATAAACTAGATTATTTTAGCAACTTTCTTTAAAATGCAGGCTATAACTGCACATTTACTCCTAATGAATTGCTCCGGGTATTGAGCCGTTTACTGCACGGCTGAACTTGATGCAAAGTTTTGAAATAATGCTGTGAGACAAGATCTCGCAAAATTGCTTTTATGGAAAACTTAATGGCTGCTACAGATAGAGATTTCTTACTTTAATGCTAATACCTTATCTGGAAACTGCTGCATATCTGTAGAGTCCACCACTTAACCCGACAGCAAAGTTTATAAAGTGTATCAGAACGAAGAGCCTCTTTTCCCTGCATTTACCTCTCTGTTACCTTTTAGCATAATTACTGCACCATGTTTAATGTCAGCTCAAATACCACGCTAATCAGCATCAGAAAAGAGGTCAGGCTGTCTTACAATTGTTGCTGGCGTTTGAAAGGATAAAAGCCTGTGCTTGATTCTGCATAACAGCAGATCCTCTGGTCTCTTCTCACCCCTCCTTTTGTAAATCACAATGGCAGATTAAAGCAGGAAGGTTGTGGTGTGATTAACAGCAAACGCTGTCTGAATAAGTTTGGACTCCAATTCGAAGCAAAGCAAGGACAAAAATGAACATGAAACACAAATTACCTGCTTGCAGGACTCAGATGTGCTTGTAGGAACGAGCCTTGTGGTTTGAGAAGATGACCATCAGTGGATCCATAGAAAATGGCTTGTTATCTGTGAAACAAACAGAAGAGAAGAACATTGCTCATTTACTGTTGCTGTGACGAATGACTAAACATGAGCTACCAAATCCTCCTGTTGAGAACTCTATTTTCTCTTCTTTATTCATTGGAGGAGGAAGCCGTGGGTACTCTGGAGAGTAGTGCATTATGGGATTCCATAGTGCTCAAACACAGAGGAGGCCTAATTGGCTCTCAATGAATGGCCATAACCATATATCACAAACCCTGCAGCCGGCTGAAGTATTACTGCCGTTGCAGTTGCCTTTCCCTCATGTGCGCACACTCGCATCCCAACTCATTCGGAGACAAATATTAACACAAACAACATGTTTACACAGGAGAAAGAGATGAACAGCTGCATTCACGAGTCACAGACGCAAAAGCAAATTCGCATTTCAACACACTTAGGCAGCTGTACGCGCAATCCAATACGATCACAGTGAGGAAAAAACACCCATGGCTGTTCATCGGTTGCTCTCCGGCTGTGAATTCACGCTGCCTGCACAGCAGACGGGTCCTCACGTCATTTTATTAACACTCAAGGGTAGGGGAAGAGGTGTCTGCAGGGAACACAGCCACTTCGAGAATATAGGATCTGACTAATGCCCTTTTCTTTCTGTTAGTGTGTGTGTTCGTGTGCTTGAACTTGTGTGTTGTAACCTTTGTAGTGCTTATATACTTGCTAGACTCCATCAATACACCCAGAGGACGACAATATTGCTCATTCACTTAATGGAAATCTTTCATTTCATTTGAAGTATCAACTTCATCCCAGATGTTTCTCCTCATTTGCCTTAGGAGAATGACTGAATTGTTGATATTCATTATGAAGGCAGAATAAGGATTCACTGATATTAAAATTCGGGCAGACACTATTCAGTCATAGCTGATAACCAATAAATGTCTGATAATAAAAAATCTACTATTTTAATTAAGAAAAAGGATATTAGCTTTGTGGTTGTGTAATTAAATTCTTCAAAGACTTTTGATTGGTGGAAATTAACAAACATTCACAATTAAATACTACATATTTTTATATATGTCATTATATATTTTCCACCTCAACTCTTCAAGCCTTAAGTATAATCAAGTTGGCAGTACATTTTTTCTTTTTTGTTTAATATTGTGTCATATAACTTAAAAAATGATGTGGAAATTGGTTAAATTATTTTGAATTAAAGTATTTATTGATCATATACACACAAGAAACACAGATGCAATTTCTGACAAAATCTATATATATATTTATATATATATATTTTAAATAGAAACAATGCAGAATTCGGCAGACTTTGGCATCTTTGCAAATTTGAAGGTATTGCAAATTGCTGTTGAGGTGCCTTCTGAATCTGAGACAAACTGGAGTGAGATTTCTTTAAAACTCCAACTATTCTCAATTTAATGCCATTGCTGTCTATAAAAAAATCTTGAGATATTGAAGATTTTTGACATTTGTTTCCCATTGGAAAACAAAACAATGCACTAAACAAGACTCTTATTTTGTAAGACACCTACTTTGATTGCAGTACGAATGTTTGTGACATTCTGAATGCAAAATATCTGATCCTCAAATCCATAAATCAGACAACACTAGACATTTATCTAATTCACCTCTCAAAGATCTTGAATGTGATGTGCACACACAGTCTGTTCCTGCCCTGGTTTCCTAGGAAAAGAAGTCACAGATCAGGGCACAGGAAGAGAGAGCGAGAAGAAAAAAAAGGGGGGAAGAGACAGAAACACTCTTCTCTGACTGGGTCTTCACAAGGAGGAGTGAATCCGTGGAGGGGGAAGAGAGAAAGAATGTCTGCTCATTATTCAGCCTGGCACTCGAGGCCACAGAAAATAGCTCTCTTCATTTTTCTTGTCAAGCTGTGGCTCTGTTAATGGTGTGTTCTCAGTCAGTGGTGAGACAAAAGGGTGGCTTTAGCCGGCACCAGGCATGTAGAGAGTCAGGATAAGCACTACAACCCTTTCCGATGACCGCTTGCTCTGTCTGTCGCCGACCGCCCGCAAAGGACTTGAGATAAAACACCTTAAAGAAAGCTGGCCTCCTTTTAAAAGGGCTGCATTCCTCCATTGGAACTAAATGAGCTTCCTGCCTTGGAGACCATCGCCAATTTTCCCCCTTTTCCTCAGTAAATCTTACCCTAAATTTCTGTGAAAAATCTTCACCGTGGCAGGATCATCTTGGTAATAAGAAGAGCTGAAATAGCCATGTTTTATTAGAGAGTAAGGCTGATTTATAAGCATCGCATGCAACTGTGTCCGGTCTTTCCTCCATTTGGCTCATGATTGGTCTAATTCAATGAGCTAATAAGCTGAGCAGCTGTGACTCCTCTGTTGGGCTTCATGTGCTAAGATGAAAGTGGACCGGCCATCATTATGCACATATATTACCACACCAGTGACGGGAACTTGTCCATTTGCATGCGTGGACAAGAATGTGATGCAAAAATTCCAGTGAGAACTCATGGATTATGCATCTGTATTGACAAATACATTGTGGGATTACTTTTTTATAATGGATTATGGATCCTACCAACCATATGGACAGCTTATATGCAAAACGCTGTTTTACAGGGAAAATTTATGAGGTTACAATAATCTCACAATAATCAGGATGACGGCAAATCAAGTCATCTATATTTCTTGAATGAAGCCGGGACAGCCATGACAGAGTCCAGGGTTACAGGCACATATTGTTAGGCATTCTCAGAGCATCTGTCTTCTGACAGTCTCTAAATCCTGCATTAAACATTGAGCATTAAGCAACCTACTCTGCATGCGAATATAACTACTTCAATACTATATAGTATGGAAAAAGCAATGTGTAAAATGAAAACAGCTTAAAAAAATTCAGACCTAGAAATGGTGAGCTGCCCATGGAAGGACCTCCTAAAATACTATGTTTCCTTCACATTCTCAGTATTACGTTCACCCTTCAGGTCATCACATTGGGTCACATCTCATCTCATCAGGTCATTGCATTGTGATGCTCCCAGCAAAAAATAAAAAATAGGTAACACTTTACAATAAGGTTCATTAGTTAACATTGGTTAATTACATTAGTTAACATGAACTAAGAATGAACAATACATCTACAGCATTTATTAATCTTACTTAATGTTAATTTCAGCATTTACTAATGCATTATTAAAATCACAAGTTTTGTTTGTTAACTTCATGCACTGTGAGCTAACATCGACTAACAATGAACGACTGTATTATTATTAACTAACATTAACAAAGATTAATAAAGGGTGTAATAAATGTAGTGTTCATTGCTCGTTCGTTTAATTTAATTAATAATTAACTAATGTTAACAAATGACACCTTATTGTAAAGTGTTACCAAAAAATAAATAATTAAATTAAATTAAATTAAATTAAATTAAACTAAAAAAGATGGTGGAAAAGAAATGTTATACTTATAATTCATATAATTCATAAGTATTCTTATAAGTAATTAAAAACTGCAACATGTGGACAGAAATAGCTTTGTGTATTTTTTAAAAATGATTATGATTGTGTGCTAAAGTATATGCTTATAAGTGCCCACTTACTTTTTTCTGGCATGGTTACAGTATTTTTTTTACATTAATTTTTCTCACATGGATTAAAACAATTGTTTAAGATTTATAAGCTATTAACCAAACAACCAGCTACTATACAAACAAACAAACAAAAAAATAAATTGGACAAAAAAATAGTGAAAAGAAAAAAGTCAATCCCATGATGCATTGCAATCGATATTTAAATGGAGAAATATGGAGAAAAATTGAGAAAATATGTATTAAACACACACGTACAAATATATATATATATTAATCATATATAAATGTGAATTATTATACATACATACATGTGGGCTAATGGCTTCAAAAAACATACCACATACCAAACATACCATTGATTCAATCATCATTATCATTAAATTATCATTAAAAATCAATTCTCCTATTGAGAAAATCAATGGGATTTTAACATCCGTATCCTGACTGTTGCACTCTATTAAGATATATCACCGTTAGCTTAGCAACATGCTTACAGTGAACTCCATTGAAATCAATTACTAATCAAGTCTCTCGTGAGCAGTTCTATTAATGTGGTCCCTAATAAATCACTTATTAGGTTCAGCGACTTTTAGGATGCTGTCTTACAATATAACTTCTATTGTGCGCAGCAGGCGGCAAGGCAGCTCACCATGTTTTGTTACAAAGCCTATGTGTTTTTCTAGTCTGTGGAAAAAAAAAACCCCAATCCATTCATGCCCTTTTGATCTCTGTATAAATCTCTATATAACAGATCTCTACAAGAAATATATAAACCTCACATGCTGTATCCCTACACGCCAATCAGAACAGAAACATACTCAACACAACCTTCAGGGTTAGATCTCAAAAAGAATCCGCGCACATGTTAGCAAAAAAACACAACAACATATGTCGGGCTGTAATAGAGATTGAGGAAGTCTATACAATAGCGACGGCGAGAGTAAATGTGTGCCAGCACTGGGAAATAAGGTCGCGGAGCTGATTGCTGAGAGGCACAGATAACCCTGAGCTGCACGGTCAGAGTTCCTCATTTAAAGTGCTACTGCTGGCTCCGCAGACGAGCCAAACTGTGAATAAGAGCACGAGGAGTGAGCGGTTATTTTAAACAATGACGGCTCATCCAGGTAAATGTACAGCACCCTCCCACCAGCTAGGACATACAGCTGAACTTGAGAATGCGATAATGATGTGAAGAGAGTAACGCTTTTGTTTAAGACAAAAATGCTTGTTTTTTCATGGTGGATGCTATGGATATTTATAATTCACTGTGTGTGTGAGCTTATAAAGATTTATTATATCAATAAAACCTATTACAATGTAAGACAATGAATATGAAAGAGCAGGGAGCTGTCCATGGTGCTGATCATTAAGCTGCAATTTACAGTATGTCTCACTTACTGAGTATGTTCTGAATTAGTCTATTGCTATGTGATTAATAAAAGACAAAGAAATGAATGAAATGATGAATACTTGACTTGTATGTAAGTGGATATGAAGAGTCATTCATTTTACACTTATTCACTGAAATTTGTGATTTGAAGAGCTCTGTTCCAAAACATAGTGTGCTGTTGTCTAACACTGCATCATAACTTAGCAATTTTTGAATGGCTCTGCATAAAAAACTCAACACACACAATTGATTTTAATAGAGTTATTAGTGAAGTGATACTCTAAGGGGAATACAAATTGAGCATGTGCAAATATTGTGTGAAAGAATCCAGTTTTAGTTGCACTAAATTATGTTTTATTGGTACTTTTCAGTTTAGAATGAATAGACTACTTCACACTGTTTTTTAAAAGAAATTATTTTATTCAGCAAGGATGCATTAAATTGATCAAAAGTAAAGATTTTATAATGTTAAAAAAAATGTGTATTTCAAATAAATGCTGCACTTTTGAACTTTCTATTCATCAAAGAAACCTGAAAAAATGTATCACATTTTCCACAGAAATATTTTATAGTTTCTTAAACACTGGTAATAATAATTTTAAAAAATGTTACTTGAGCAGCAAATCAGCATATTAGAATGANTGCATCACATTTTCCACAGAAATATTTTATAGTTTTTTAAACACTGGTAATAATAATTAAAAAAATGTTACTTGAGCAGCAAATCAGCATATTAGAAT
>SCHK01198016.1:523-14676 GCA_004124795.1 Poropuntius huangchuchieni
TATTATTAATAGGTAACAAAAAAACCCCACTGTAATACATTTTATACTTCAACATGTTACATCAAATGATACCAACTTCATTTGCATGCTTCCCATAAGTTGATGAGCATGAATGATTGTGCCTAGTTTTTTAATTAGGATTAACTGGAGCATACGGTATATTACTTGCTCTTCCTTCACTTTGCAGGTTTCATTCCTTCTTGCTGTACTTGGGTCAGCCCTCATACTCGGTGCGGGACACTAAAGTAACTCAGTTTTGTAAGATCATCAGCGAGTTTGCCCTCGAGTACCGCACCACACGAGAGAGAGTCCTCACCCAGAAACGCAAACGTGCTGTCCACCGGGAGCGCACCAAGACCCGGGGCAAACTGATCACAGAGGTGTGGAATAGAAGGAGAATCACCAACTTAAGACATACTTTGACTACACTGAGATGTCCTCTGAATTTAGTCCACTAACCTAATTCCATCGCATATAATGTTTAAGTCTTTTTGATATCATTTTTTTTTTTAAATTTTAATGATTACTGCTCATGGGCTTCCAGTTTACTCTTACAGTCTTGAGTTTACACATACCTTGTAGAATCTGAAAAATGTTAAAAAGTTTAACAAAATAATAATAATAATAATAATAGCTGAATATTTATTTAAAATATCCTGTTCAGAAGTTTACATATGCTTGATTTTTAATGCTGTGATATATATTTTTCCCCTGGATGAGCCACAGCTTTTTTGTTTTGGGATAGTTGTTTTGGATAGTCTAGAGCAGTTGAACTGATCTTCAAAAAAAAAATCCTCCAGGAGTGATTAATTTAAGGAATGCATTGATAAGGATAAAGCGTTCTCGTTTTGTGTGGCTTCTGAAGGGCAGTACTTAATAGAAAAAAATTGCTCTTCAGACAAAATAAGAGACAATTTCACATCTGCATCATTTCAGTGCCATCAAGGTCATTGCTAGACAAAACCCATTGCTAGACATAGTCCACCTCTGAACACTCCACAGTATAAAGTATAAAGCATTTAGCCGGCCCCCTCAGCACAGGGCCTGTGGCAGTTTTCTCAGTTGTCTACCCCCTGACGACAGCCCTGATCGACATTATGCCACAAATGTTGTCAATAGTGCTTAACTGGTATTGAACTCAGATCATTCATTTGAGGGAATGAACCAATTCATGGTCCTCTCCACAACCCCACTGTATCACCCTTAATCATCAGTTTAGTAGATTGAGAAAAAAATTCACCAATAACTAATTATACTTTCTGAATCTCTTTTTCTCACAGACTGAGAAGTTTTCTGGAGCAGTTCCACAGCTGTGTCTGGAGGACAACCCATCCCCGGTTTCTTCAACAGTAGAATCAGAGCCAGCTCAAGAGGAGCACGAGAACATGAAAAACCTGCTCATCGCCAACAACGACAACAGCAAGCTGCGCAGGAGCCGTGCTGTACGAAGTAAGATACCACAACACTGCAAATCCAGGTTATACCGTATAAGAGCTAGCAGCTTAGACCAGTGTTAGTCCTCCTGCTTGGACCCAACCTTCCTGTGGAATTTAGTTACACCCCTCCTCTAGCACACCTGGTTTAGAAACATTCATTAGGTGATCCAGATTTGTTTAATTACAGTCACAGAAGTAACATCTGCAGGAAGGTAAATCTCCAAGCCAAACTGAGAACTACTGTTTCAATCACAAAAAGTTTAGTTACCTAGCCCCGATGTAGCTTATGGGGTTTTTTTTTTTTTTTCTTAATTCTGCTACGACATCTGTTAAGACATTTTGCAATGGTTTGGGTGATGATTATTATATTTATTATTATTTAAGTTTTATATTGTTTGTCAATTTGGGGATCTTTTATAGAGATTCTTACCACTGGTGGGGACACTTCTCCAATTTCACCAACTCTTCAGTTGAGTGATGAAGGTAGAGCATTTGGAGCATGGATGTGTGCAAAGATAAAGCAATTGTGCAGCTTTTAATATATGATCAAACTGTATAATTAATGAGAGCATTAAGATTGGGTCATTTGATCTCACAGAGGGGCCTTTTGACTCTGACAGCGCTCCTACTTCACCAGTAGAGAGTCAGTCAGCACAGGATGATGATGATGATGATGATGATGAAGGTAGAGTTAGTGCACAAGCTGCATGGAGTGGGTTTGCCCAACTAACAGATTTATTACGAAATAAATAGTAAATTAATAATGTCCTTTTGAAATGATTTCTGAGGGGTAACTGACAAGACAGGCATGGAAAAATCTGGATGAATAAGCCATTGATTCAAACTCTACACCCAACTTTGTATTTGCCTGAATATCTGTGAAGCTTTTACAAATGACTGATTTTCATTAGCTTGCCAAGATGTAATACCAACCTCATTCATTTTAACACTTCCTTTTGAAAGATCTTGGACTGGTTTCTAAAGTAATTAAGCGCAGTAATGATTGATCTAATGTAATTTCTACGCAGGTTTTGGCAAGGTTAACACAAACATCTCTGTAGCCAAAGAGGACAGCCCCAGCTCACAGGACGATGCCACAGATGAGATCATGGATCGTCTGGTTAAATCTGTCACCCAGAATCCCACAGAGAGGGCGTCTAGTCCAAAAACACGAAAACGCTCTCGGCTTAACAGAAAGTCATGTGAGTACATTTTGACTGTCAACGCTTTTTTTATTTTTATTTTTTTGTTTTTGGACCACTAAACTTCATAACCAGTTCTGAAGGTTGTTTTAGCCTTAAACCTGGGGGATGAGATTAAGGATTTAGTCACTGTTTGCATTCAACACTATCTGTGTCCAAAACACAATGTAATCTGGCTTCAACCAATGCTTAGCTTTCAAAAGCCCCTAAATCTCCTTGTTAGATCCATATCGTGCCACCTCTTTACTTCTGCTTGTGCCGGATTGAACTGCCAGACATCTCAGAAATCGAACACCACAAAGAGTCTTTTGTAGGGCATTCTTGCAACTGTACTTTTAAAAATGGAAACTGAAAGCACACAAACCTCCAAACCTGAAAAATATTCTATGCAGCTGAGACCTCTTAGATTTTTGGTAATGTGCTGAAGCAGATATGGTATATGTCTTAATGCGCTGTCACATTTACCATTGTTTCCAAATACAGCCATTTATATAGGAATATGAATTCATTTTATCGGGAATTTAACACAAGGGAAAGACTTCAGCAGGTAACTTTTGCTTTTGGCTTTAAAGCTTTACCTTTACTGTTCCAGATCAGTGGTTCATCAAAAGACAGTCTTTATACTGTACATGTGCAAATAGTTGCATTATTTAGATTGTTTGACACCGAGTTGCATGTTTTATATCACAGTATAACAAAGTGTTGTGGTTTTAATGGTGTGCTGTTTGTGTTGCAGTGCGGAGGACTCTGAAGAGTGGGCTGAGTGTGGATGTGGTGCAGGCGCTTGGCCTCGGCAGCACTAACGGGAAGGTCTGAAGCTGATAGTTCTCATGTGGGGGAAACTGTAGCAAGGCAGCAATGAGGCCATAAGGAGAGCTGCGTTAATGACACGAAGATCTGTGATAAAGGGATCGCCGCTGAAGACATTTCATGGGATGCCTGCAACTAAATTTGTCTGCCAATCTGAACGATTCAGTGGATGAACCATTTACTTCCAGTTGAAATACAAACAGCTGCATTACTATAAAATACCTGAAGTGTGTGCATGATATCCATTAGACATATCATGATTTGATTGGTACAAACTTTAATGGCATAGTATTAAATACCAGCCCATGTTTACTGATGGAGAATAGATGCATATATGATCCGGTGAATTAAAATGTTTATATTTTGGCCAGATGCACATATATTATTTTGTATAGAGCCTTAGATTGCATAGATTGGAGAACAATTTATCGGTCAAGGATATGTATCTAAGAGTTTGAACGTTTTTAAGTTAATACTGCTTTTTTTTTAAAGACAAACCTTTTATATTTTAGCCATATCTGTTAGAATGGCTTAGCTCAACGTTAGGAAGCCAGTAATTGAGATCAGTGCAATAGGGTAACTCAAACACACTGGTTTCCTGTGCCCATGAATGAATCTAAACCCTGGAATAAACGGCACTGTCAGTAATGATTGACCATTGAAAACTCCTTAGTCTTGTACAGGGTTTAATTTGTGTCTGGAAAGCTGACCCATGTGCACCTGGGTGGTGTTCAACTGAATATCCTGACTACCAAGGAGATCTTGATTAGAGAGGACATAAACTAGGTCACATTTGTTTTTCTTTTATTAATCACAGAGCTCTCTTGATAGGTTTGTGGATGCTACAACAGTCCTGTATTCTGCTGTATCACATTTCTGTCCTGATATTTATTATTGTGCAGTTTTTGAGTTCACCTTTTTAGTTATGCCATTGCTATGATGTTAAAAAATAAGTGCATGGACCACTCTGCTGAAGAGAAGTGTTGCGTTAAAGGCACAATATTTCTGTAGCAAATTTTAAAAACTGTTACGAGCACATATTTTAAGGATTTTGTTGGTATTGCTTTTTTTTGCACAGGGGGTTATGCTGTAGGAATTTAGTCACTATGAATCACTCTGTTGTTTTATGTTTGACCTTATTACCTGTCTGCATGAGCGCATGTGTTCTTCACTCTGAATGTATCACTATTAGCGTGTTCCAGTGCTGGACGTCCCCGTCACCACTCCTGACACCTGCACAAAGAAAGTTGTTTGCAGTGAAACAGTTTGCAATTACAGTGCTTCTAATGTTAGACATTATATTCTGTTTCAGAAATGTTTCATATTGACATGTTGGCCTTGAATCCAAAGACAGAGCTTTGTTTAAAAATTAAATTAAATGTTTTATTAGACTTTTTTTTCTTCCTGTTTTTATTATTAATTTGCTTATTGCCAATCAAACAATCAAGGTCAGATGCCAGAAATGCTTTTTGTCCTCCTGGGGGCGCATGTGTCTTTTTTTAAATTCAGTTGTCAGCTGCTTAATAATTTAGTGATGTATTATTTAGAATATGCTGCGTAAATGGTTAAATCGACTTACTGATTATTCTGTTACAAAAACGAATGTATTTTTCAATTATGTAATGTTTCGTGGCACATAACGCGAGTTTTGAATGCTCTGTGACTGTTATGATGAGGATGAGTGACGGCTCTTTAATAAGGACCTCCTCGTGCGCGAACGAATCACGTGTCCCTATACGCCAGCTGCACCTTCGCGAGTTACCGGCAAGTGGAGTGTGTGTTGATGTTGTAAACCGGTAACGGGGCGTCCCGCGGAGGGCTTCCTATCGCAACAGGAGTGTATAAAAGCAATGAAGATGACACGCCGTTAAACACGCCGGAAAGATGAGGGGCTTGAGTTTGCTCCTGTTCATAACGGTGGCTAGTGATGCTACGACTGACCTTTACGTGACAGCAGCATCGCTACCGACCGAGCTGGGGGTAAGCGCCGCACCTGCCGTCACATCCCCCGTCGCCTCCCGCTATAGTCCAGAAGAGTACGGGCATCCCGGGATTGCGCTCGCCCGGTCTGCGGAGGAACCGGCGGCGCCGAGCGCGGAGGACGGAGAGTCGTCTCACCACCACGGAGGAGGTTACAAGATAGTGCAGTGGGAATGGAGCTACGTGCAGACACCTTACATTATAGCCAGCTGGCTTTTAGTGGCCAGTGTGGCGAAAATACGTAAGTTCTGTAATAATAATGTAAGTTTTGGTGTACTAATCGAGTTGTTTTGGCTGTGGTATACAGACGCTACCTCTGGCCGTTTGGCGGAGAGTGTGGAAAGTTGACTTTCTTGAGGACGTGAATATGTGTTGTGCGTTTTATTAAAGCGCGGCGCGGTGCGGTGTGTTCCGCAGATGGCTGTAAAAACGGTGCGTAAAAAAGCGCAAGGCACCTGCGCTTCCCTTCTGCTGGCAGACGCTGGTGGTTGCCATGGCAATAAAGCCCATACGTTTCCTCAGGGACATTTTGATACAATAATAAAAAAGGGCTTTTAGCTGCACAGGAGATAAGCAAACTGCGTTAAAGAGACAGCACCGTACTTTGCGGCTAGTGATGGGTTTCTATTTGTACCTGTAATTTTCTTGGTTTTTCTTTGCTATTGCAATCAGTGCTGGTAATTTCTGTGCGCTGTGAGCTCACCGTGTTCCCGCCGATCCGGCGCGAGTCTCCGCGGACAGTGGCGTGCTCTGATTGGCTATGACTCATCATCTTTCCATCATCAGTCTCTCGCTGTATTCTGCTGCTGGTGATGATGGGAAGTTCGATTCTTGTCCTCGAATCGGTTCTTTCGAACTGTTTGTTAGGAAGAACACGTTTAAAAAGCGATCAGTTCTTCTTGTACCTCATGACATCGTCATACGGTCCCTGACGTGGCATATTGTTGTAAAACGTTGTGATGCACATGTAGCTAACATATTTTTCCATTTCAGTTTGTTGCAGACTTCGCAGCCACGCAACAACCTAGAGCCTCATTTGGAGCCTAAATATAATTTGCATTTACAATACTAAAATTAATTTGTCTCTTGGCTGAAACGGTTTTGCTTTTTTAAAATAAAATTTCTGTGTTGAAGGGATTATAAAAAAAAGAAAAAAAATTCTGTCATTTACTCACCCTCATGGTTTTCCAAACCTGTATGATATTCTTTAGATTTTTGGGTGAACTATCCCTTTAAATCCAGCACTGCTTTGCATGTGTATGGATAAAACTTTCATACCAATATCAAGTTATTTCCAGTATGTTTGACTTGGAATATTGCTGCTATTTGGTTAATATTTCTTCCCCAAAATGCTACTACAGTCATCACAAGATGATTCTTGTTTGTGAGTTCACATGAGTTTGATTTTGTGCTATTCGTGAACGAATTTGATATATTTTGTTTACTGGTTCAACTGATTCACTGAAAATATTCAACTCATAGGAATGATTTCTTTATGTGATAGTTTTGTTGTGTTCAGTAAGTAGCAAATTGAGGTATCACAGTGCCAAAAAAATACATTATTAAAATTTCTTAAGAACACAGGACAATTCTCAGTTGGACCTGAAAAACATGACATGTTGTACAGTAATGGTACAATCAACTCGCAGATTAGATAATGAACCATAATTGCAGAATTCAGGATTTGAGGACAAAATGGTTAACAGAAAAACTGGCTGTACATTTTGTGGTGTAGTTTATTCATGAAAATACATGCATATACAGTAGTATAGTACATACACAAAATGCACTGGCTCCTGTATTTGCATGTGTGGGTGTCTCTCGGGCGTCTCTCCAGCTTGTATTTTTGGCTAAGACGTGCAGTTATATCAGATCATTTAGTTCTGAAAGCTCAATCATCTGTTTCTCCATGATTCAATTGCCACGGTAACACCATCAAAATTCACTCTGAATATTTATCTTGCGTCTAGAGAAAGTAGCACTATCTGAAGCACCTGCGCACAGTGTTCAGCTGACTTCAAGTGCTGAGTACACACAGCCTGAACAGGTGTTAAGAAAACAGTACAGCATGTCACCTACATAGGTGACAAAACCACAAAAGGCTAAATGTTTCATGCTATCCTTAAACTACTGTATCATTATAGCACTGCCATAACATTACATCAGTGCATTATTGAAATGACTATGGTCTAATTAGACACACACCTTATTGTGACATTGGCAAGTGTAATGTATGGGGACCCCCATTCAAAAGTTTGGGATCTGTATTTGTTTTTTTGATAAAAGTTCAAAAGAACAACATTTATCTGAAATCATTTGTAACATTGTCTTTGTTTATCTTCTCGTTTGATGACTTTCATAATATATACAAAAAAAACTTTAATTTATGATCAGCTATTGCCAGTGCCAGTTATTGACACTGTCTGCCCATTCAGCTACAGACAAAAACAACCAATAAAATCCATGTAGTGATGATTATGATCTGTCCTGTCACTTTCACACGCTCATATTTCAGAGTACTGCATTCAGAACACTCTTTTCAAACATCCATTCTCACAGTTGTAGAGTTTGAGTCATGGGGTTTTATACAAAGCACCATCCCATTATACACACACTTTAATTTAATGATAGACCTGTTCTAATGTTAATAAAGATAATCGTAGTGGGACGGCACTCCACTCTATATTCCTAATTAGCTGTGCAAAAATTCTCTCTCTGCCTGTCCCTGAAAATGAAGGGCATGGGTTTAATTGGATTTAATATTCTTTCATTATGGCTGTAATTATATGTGGACTGATTATTAAAAGCTTATGTCAAAAAAATAATTTAAAAGCAGGAGGTCTTGTGATAGAAATGATTAAGCAATAGCAAGCATTCACTCGTATGAAGGTCTTTTCTTTTACAATAGTAAGAGGTTGGAGTGGCATGCACACAGGTGTCAGTATGAATGAAATAAATCTGTAGCGCTGTGTATTTTATGACTAAATCTAGGCTTTTTGTTGTTGTTTAGTGTTTGTGTGTGTGCACATGCATGTGTTTGTGCAGATGTCTAGCATGCTTTTTTTGGTTGTACGTCAGTGTTTTTCTGTCCTTGTGTGAATGACTCATGGTGAGCGGTGATTGTTATGTTTCTTGGCAGAGGTGTGTACTGTGTTTTCCCTCCTCCACAGAATCACTCGGCTCGTGGAAACATTAATAATTAGTGCCATTATAATCTCTCATTATGCTGTAATGTGTTGTGATTTTACACACAGGCGTTTCATGAGGACTACTTTTATAAATGGAGGTCAGTGTGTGTAATAAGGTTTAACAATCAAGAACATTTTCATTAAAATATCCACATTCTTTATATAGCCAAACTCCGTATAATCTATTAAATTCCCTTTTGTCCATGTAAACACTACTTGAGTGAGCATAGGCCTTACACCTCATGTTTCAGGGTCCTGATCCAGCCGACTCCTAATTCACGATGATGAGGAGGAACCAGGAACCTGAGTTATTGCGGTTATTGCGGTGTGATTGTTTGCTTCTGTTAATCACTTGTGCGGTCATTTGATATGTCTGACTTGTGAATGGAAACTGGTCATACTGAATTTCCCTGTGGAAATATTCTGATGAATTCTAGCAGCTGCTCTGTGGAGTAAGATCGTGCATTTTACTGGTGAAGTAAAACGTATGCAGTCATCTTGTTCGGTTTTCAGCCGTTTTATTCCTTTGTGTATATTATACTTCTTTCTTAAAGCTGCAGTTTGAGATTGATGTTTTTGTGTCAGCATACTGGCACACTTACTGTCCCTCTGTGACTCACTATTTGTCACTGTAAGGCATTGTACGTTAGAGTGGTGTTGAGTAACAATTCATCTGAAACCACGGTATGGAATTACAGCAGTCGCAGCTTATTATCTACTCTTTAAATGAGGCTTGTTGGCTGCTGTGGGCCATGAAGCTTTTAGCTTTGTGCATGCTGTTTGGTTTGTTTTATTATTATTAAGATGCACTTGTGCATCTTGAAGTAATAAACTCCTAAAAGGTAAACATTTTATGACGCAATTTGTCACCATTTAATGCATGACATCCAATACGATGGACAGATCTTTAATATTTTAAACTGTTTAGGGCATAATGTTTCACGTTGACCTTTGACCCTTAGTCATGATTATGTATGACTGTCTTTTTATGTGTGTTTCAAAATTCAAAATGACTGACAAAAGTAGGGACGCACTAAGTATCTCTGTAAGATCAGTTAAATATCGCAGTTTGATTGAGACTTTGCAATTGAAATACTACACAATACAATTACTATACTATATACTTTGGAATATAATTACTAAACTATATAATTACTACAGTGCAGTACATGAATGCAGTGTCCTGTATTTACAGTATTTGCAAAATCCAATTCAAGTTCAATATACAGCTCTTCACTAAAAGCATATTTATACTTTTTATGACACTGAATGGCAACATAATATCTCAATCCATTTTACCTTTTGTCTTCTGTTCTCTCTATCCTTTTGTCTGTAATCTACAGTGTTCCACTTCTCTCAGCGTTTCACCACAGCGGTCCCGGAGAGCTGTATGCTGATTCTGCTGGGTCTGGTTCTGGGTGCAGTGGTTCTTATCGCCAGCAAGAAGCAGCCGTACCAACTGGACCCAGGACTTTTTTTCCTCTTTCTCCTGCCAACTATAGTGGGGGATGCTGGGTATTTTATGCCAGCACGGCTCTTTTTCGACAACCTGGGTGCCATTTTGATGTATGCAGTAGTAGGCACGTTGTGGAATGCCTTCTGCACTGGATTCTGTCTCTATGGAGTCAAGATGGCAGGGGCCATAGGTGAGTTATGGGTTGTCAATTCAAACTAATGGAACCAAATATAACACTTCTTAAATTATCATAGATCATACAGTGCTTGAGCCATGTGGGCCTGCTTTGGAATTTTTTATTAAGAGAAATTATGAGTGGGTAAGCATTTTAAAATAATAAACCTCAAATAGTTTTTTGATTCCAGACATTTCAAGAACTGCATGTTCCTCAATAAAAACAAGCATTGCTGAGTGGAGAGATTAAATTGTTGTTTATCATCTTAATTAAGATTCTTAAACCCTTCTTGGAACTTTATTGACTCCCCCGAGTGAGCCCTGACCCTGGCTGCAAATCACTGCTTTAATAAATACTGTAAGCTAATGAAAAAGTATTAGGGGCCTTTTGTTGCTTACGTTGTTTATTAAATACTGACAACTGCAATATGATTTAATCACATATCAAGTTGTCTATTTCATAAGCCCAAATACAGGTGATACAGTAGGTTTATTGAATGGACTCATTAATAATTAATTCGTGATCACAGGTCACACAGTGTGATTATATATAAATTACAACTGCTTCAAACATAGCTCATCCAATCATGTTTCATATTGTGAGTTATGCTAATATTTATTCAATACACATCATCACAGCCTTAGAATTGTTGTTCCAAGTAGCCCACATGACTGAAATGTTTTAGACCTAAGAAAGCAAGTAAAAAGCCATTTAGATGTTACTTTAATCCAAGGTAACATTCTGTACTCTTAGCACAAGGACATTCCCACATCAAGTGCTTTGCTCAAGTGCACTATGCTGAATCACCACTTGCTATGTTTGAAGCTGCCATTACAGATCTTTAACTACTACACCACAGCATTAGGTCTGTACTACGGCTAATTTGGTTGTAATTATTGACTGCAGCTTGTCTTTGTACTGTGTGTGTGTGTGTTTGCAGATGAAAAAGTAAACGCAGGTTTGATGGATTTCTTGTTGTTTGGAGCTCTGATCTCGGCTGTGGATCCTGTAGCAGTGATTGCTGTGTTTGAAGAAGTTCATGTGAATGAGACACTCTTCATCATTGTCTTCGGCGAGTCACTGGTCAATGATGCTGTCACTGTGGTGAGTCAGGATTTTTTTAATAATCATCTTCCTCTTTATGACTAGTTTGCTTCAATCCTTTACTTATAATAAACAAATTACTTTTACTGTATAAGCATGGGCAGTGTGACACAATGTGGTCAGCACAAGTTAGAGGTCAGTAAGCCTTTTTTTTTTTTTTTGGAAAGTCTCTTATGCTCACCAAAACCATTACTCCAGTCTTCAGTCTCACATGATCCTTCAGAAATTATTGTTACAGTATATGCGCATTTGCAATTTCCTATTATTATCAATGTTGAAAACATGTTTTTTCAGTATGCTTTGAAGCATTGAAAGTTCAAAAGAATAGAATTTATTGAAATAAAAAATATTTTTTGATCAATTTAATGCACTCTAGCAGAGTAAAAGTATTAATTTCTTTAAAAAAATTATCTGTAGTAGCATAGGCACTCAGTCCTGGAATGACTGATGTTGGAGTGTTTTGATATACCTACTTACTCTAATTGTTTTCTTGTGGACACATGAGAGTTAAGGTTAGTTTGGAGATTTAAAAGGCTCAAGGAGAGCTCAAGGCAGATGAGGAAAATCTCTCCATCCTTCTGTGTTCTCTCTGTTCAGTCGCATTTCTGTTGTTATGGTAACATTACACCAGAACCCTCTGCTGTAGTGCTGACATGATTATGTTATAAAACATAACCAAAAGTCATTTACTTGCTCTGGAGAAGCAAATCAATAGTAAATGACTTAGGGTAAGACATTGCAACTGAATTATCCAAACCATTTCTTTGTATTTTTTTACATAATGACTCATACAGTAGCTACTGTTTACAGATAAACTGATTTAGTGTTAATTGTTTATGCAATGTATATGAAATAGAATATAAAGCTCTTGCTTGTGCAGTCTTGAGTTTGTGTTGACTGTATGCAAGTCTGCCTGTTTTATAGCTATCACATTTGTTGACCCATATGTAGAGGATTACGCTCAGTGACCCTTCATCACTAAACACCCCACCTACTTCACCTCAATCTACCCTACAACATCAGCCTCACTCCATCTGGAATGTGAAAGCATGGATGTATCCATCCATTCCAGAATGCCATTCAGAAGATTATTCGTCTGGGTCTATATGTTTATGCTTGAATACACAGGTCATATGAGGAAGAGCAGTAAAAGACTTACTCTGTAAAGGTCTTGAATCATGTAGTGGAATAGTTTTGAGTTGCTCTTTTATAGGTCAATTGTAAATGTTGTAAAAATGCATCTAACACAAAGGGCGAATCAAAGACTATGAACTACCAGATTGGACAGAAACAGAGACTCTTATGCGCGTTCAAATTTTTTCACACAGAATGGTCTAAAATCAGAATTGACCATTTATTTTTATACCTTAAAGGGATAGTTCACTCCAAAATATCAGTGTTGTCATTGTTTACTTCATTTCAAAACTGTACAACTTTCTTTCTTCTGTGGGATATAAAAGATATTTTGAGAAATGTCTCTTTTTTGTGCATATACAATGGAAGCCAGTTGGCACCAATTGTTTGTTTTATCTACGTTCTTCAAAATATCTTCTTCTTTATTGTCTCACAAAAGACAGAAAGTCTTACAGGTTTGGAACAAAGTGAGGGTGAATAAATGCTTACAGAATTATCCATTATTGGTGAACTGTCCCTTTAAATGCCATTAAATAACAGCTTTTTCCAGCCATAATAATTATCTTTTGTTCTCTTCATGTCACTGCTGTTTGAGCTGGGTTGTTACGAGATTTCTATTGTAAGTCTCCTTTTTAGAAGCTTAGTTGTAAAGTTACCACAGTCACATTCTAGGGATTTTCCACTTATGAGCAGGTTCTCACCAGGCTTCAGTGTATAGTGGCAGTAGGCTATAGTGTGATTGTGTGTATTTTACCGGAAGGTCACTTAGCAATTAAGGAAAGGCTAGTTGGAATGCAAACCTTCTGAATACATACCAATAAATGTGGCCATAGGTTGATGCTAGATTGAGAGCTGCCTTTTCAATCTACAGTAAGTGTCTAAAAACAAGCGGAAACCACTCAAACCAGCATGCACTTAAAGTTTAGAAGCTGTTACTGAAAATCCAGCTTTGACTTTGCAATCAGACTAATCCGTTGTTGATTAGACACTTGTTGTTATTGATAGGCACTGAATAACAGATTAAAAAGTCTTGTTAACAAATGGCGAGGGGAATTGCTTATGGTGAACAGGTGCAGCCTCTTCATATTATAATCATTATCAAAGCTACACGATAACACATTGTTCATTTAGTGAGGAGGAGTGAACAGACTAGAGTCAAATGCAGAGCTCAGTCTCTTGTGCTACTGGTCTAATGGCCATATCGTAAGACAGGTTTATTATTCAAGGCAATCATGAGACATTTGAGATGGACAAAGCTCTTCACAAAATTGCACATCTTCAGTTTTAACTGCTGAGCTGCATGTTAACTCACCTGATGTGTGCAATAGGAAATCTTATATTGCTATTATGGGGAACAAATTCAAATGCACTTTCAGTCTGTCCATGCACTTTCATGCACATCATTAAAATGATTAAAAAGAATGTGATTACAGTCTCCACGGAAATATTAAGCAGCACCACTGTTTTCAACACTGATAATAAGAAATGTTTCTTAAACCAAAAATCAGCATATTCGAATGCTTTCTGAAGGATCATGTGACACTGAAGACTAATGGCTGCTGAAAATTTACAGGAATAGATTTCATTTCTAAAAATATATTCAAATAGATGATAATTATTTTAAATTGTAATAATATTTAACAATATTAATGTTATCTATATTTTGAT
>SCHK01198056.1:0-17621 GCA_004124795.1 Poropuntius huangchuchieni
CTGTGTTCCAGGGGGCGCTGTAGAGACCCTGTGCTACGCCCAGGACCCAGCCTCTGCAGCGTCCTAATGGTCGCAGATTCCAACGTGTGTGCCAATTTTCAAGAGTTTTTGAGCATGTTAAGGCCCCCAAAAATGCCCGGAAGGTTGAAAAAAAAAATAATGATCCTTAGAAGAACAATAGGGCCTTGCGCCCATTGGCTCAGGCCCTAATTAATTAATAAATATATAAATACTGACTGATTTTTTTCTAGTGATTAAAGAGATCTCTCTCTCTCTCTCTCTCTCTCTCTATTTCTCTCTGTCTGTCAGTCTGTCACTAACCCCCGACACTCAGCACACATACAGACACACACACATCCAGTGTCACACACACATAGAGGGTTGGAGCTGAGTTGGAGTTAAATTATCAGATGTTTAATTAAAAAGTGTATGTGAAATTACACACAGTAGTCATGTAAAATTGTGCAAATGTGTTTTGTAAATTGCCAATGACAGGTTAGGCTGAAATTTATGGTGAGATGGGTAATGTGCAATAGTGTGGTTCTTGTAGAGTTACACCATAGGAAAAGATGTCACACTATATCACAATGTGTCTTTAAGAAGCATACTAAATATTTAAGTAAGTGTGAAGTTATTTTTATTAATTTTTGAGGCAGAAGGGAGGAGATTCTAAGAGAATAATGCAGAAAGTAAATAGCTTCTCTTTTTAAAGTATTGTTTTAAATTTCTATGTATTGTAGTTAAAAAAAAAAACATTGACATTTTAATGAATATAGTTTGAATATGAATCATATTTAGCTGTGTTGTACATGCAGCAGGGGTATAGAATAGTTTCAGTAACATACTGATTGCCTATGAGCCTGAGTTTTGTGGATATTTTGCTTTGTTTAAAAAACATGTTGATATTGTTTGTATTGAAATTCAAATTTTTCTGCTTTGACATTTTCAAAATTAAATAGAAATATTTCATATCTCATTTATGTGTTTTAGTGTGATGTAATGTTCTATGGTGTAATACATACATTTAAGTTAACTTATTTCTTTTGGAAGTAATATAATGTGCACTAAAAATGTGTTAATGTAGATAATGGTGAATTGAATAGGTACTTTTATGTTTTTAAAGTAAATTATATTGATATTCAAAATATTTTAGAAATTTATCATGTTCATTATTTCAACAAAGTTTGGTGTGAAGTGCTTTATTTTTTTTTTAGTAGAAGAATGCATTTATGCACAGCTTGAATGCACCTACAATCTACACTTAAAAAAAGTGAATTTATTGTTGTTTTTTTCATAACTTTATCAGCAAAAAATAGTAAAGATGTGTATTTTTAAACTTGTATTTAAATGAAAATTAAGGGAAAGGCAGATGTGTTGTAAACAGAAAAGTAGTTTATTTTTCATGGAAAGGTAACAAGTTGAACAAGTGAGATGAGAATCTTTTTGATGTTAGTTAGTTAAACATTTTTTTGTGGGAGTTTGAAAGCGGCAAAAATGCCAGAGAAAATGCTGGAAGTAGCCAAAAAGTCTTTGTTTTCCTTGTGTAGTGAGGTGTAGGCCATCTTGCTTGTATAGGTGATGGAGTATTTTTCCACATTTGAGGAAAGGTTTTGTTGTGTTCAGAAAAATTATGTCTGTTGTTTGTTCAGTCCAGTAGCGGATCAATCTGTTGAATTCTTTGACAGTGTTCTTAGTTGTGGAGTTATCTGTCGGACGTGGTAAGATAGCACTGATTCCAAAGTAAATAATGTAAGGATTAGAGAGGGAGATTCTTGTTATGAGTGTTTTCATGCGTTGGACGACTACTGATGCAGGTGCTCCACTTGCAATGTCGTTTGTTCCGATGTGAAGGATCACAATGCTGTTGCTGTGTACTGTCTTGAAGTGGTGCATGTGTTGCATAGCAGATCTTACAAGGGTTGTTCCGGGATGCACCCAGCTTTGTGCAGTTGGTATGAAGTCTTTAATATCTCTACACATTGAGTCTGTGAGAAAGCAGACATGCAGTCCTGTAGAAGAAAATTATAAATAAGTAGAATTATAATTTGAGTGTAATTTATAGGAAGGATGGTTTTATAGTATGCTATTAAACTTTAAAGAAAATATTTGGTGCTTACCTTGGGGTACTGTAAATGATCTTTTCGAGATAGTAGTTGTTAGATTTGTGTTGAATGTGTGTCCTATAGGGACAAAAATAGATTGTTAAATATTTTTGAAATAGTATATAATGTTACAGAAGCTATTAAATGTAGAATTGATATGTGCCATTACCTTGTAGATCCATAGATGCAATTTGGTTGGAACTGAAGAATGGGCAGGAGAGTTTTAGCTGGTAGTTCAGCTGTATGTAGGTTTCTACATATTGATGTAGCGGGGCTTATGAAGGGAAGAGTTAGAGTTGAGAGACATGGGAGGAGTTGTGGGAGTGGGCAGGGTTGGCATTGTAACAATTTTGAAGTTTCAAGTGAACAAGATGTACGTGTTATTGTATTGTTGGATTTTATTGTTTGAATATGTGATGAAATATACAGGATGGTTAGAATATGTGTTAATGTTTAATTATTTATGTCTTTTTTTAATCAGATATTGTAGCTGGTCTGTGGAGAGTTGGGAACTAGAACAAGAATGAGGTGTTTTAAATGAAGTTAGGAGTATATATGTTGAAAAAGTATTATTTGTGTATATGTGATTTCATGAAGAATGAAAGATTGTGTCATGTGATGATGTGACTTAAGAGGCAACATGATGTATGTTAAGTGTTGTATTGTAAAATATATGTAAATAGATGTTTATTGTTCATAGTTGTTTGTTTGATTTTTTGATGTTTATATTATACTAAATTGATTTCTGATAATGGTGGATAATTGAGGGAAAGTATGGTGTACAGTTAATAATATGGCTACTAATTTTACAAATATGTGTTCAGTATTATTTTATATAAACATTATTATTGTCAAAACAAAAGTGAAATTGAAAGCTAATAATCTATAAGTATGTAACAGACTATGTTGTAAGAGCAGTATATTAAGAGGCTCTATGATTTTAGTTTTGTATGGTACAGTCTTTAGGACAGTTTTATGCAGGTATAAAGATTTATAGGAAAATGCAAGCACAGAAATAGGTTTATATTTTTTGAAGTGGTTAGAAGTAAATGGGTAAAATTAGTAAAACTGGAATGTAGGCTGAAAAGTTAGATAAAAAGGTTGGTGCATGACATACATGAAACTTTGATGTGGGCTTATGAGTCATCAAAGGGCTCACACATTCAGGTAACAATAGATGGTGTTGATTGGTGGCTAGAGACATCCTGACTTGGAGAGTGGGGGTAGCAACTGTCAGTTTGAAAGGGTAAGAGTAGTTTTTAACCTTTTAAGACTTTTAGGGAAAAAAAATTACCCCCATGTGTTTAAATTGTTTAGAGCATTAAAACAATGTAAAAAAAAAAATAAAAAAAAAATAAATAAAAACAAAAAAACATTGAGGACATTGGGACTCTTTAATTTATAGTGGTCAAACAATACAACAATACATTTTTAGTTTTGAATTTTTGTAATTTTTAAAAAAGATTTTAATAAAGATAATTCTCAACTATGTTATAACAGAATGATTTTGTATACCATTTTTCTTTTTACAAAATGTGTGTAAAATGGACATAAATGGCTTTTCTCATTATATACATTTTATCTATAAACTAAATATTTTGCATAATATTTGCATATTAATGTGTTTCTAGGGCAACAAGTAATGAAAAAAGGAGTGGATAATTGTAGTAATAACAAGATTTTCATAATAATATATAATAGAGTATTGAAAAATATTTATTTTTCTATTAATTTGTTATGTCTCCCAAAATGTGTAATAAACATGCTTTTAGTTCCAATGTTGTCATATGAACATGTGTATGAAATAAATCTTGTGTTTGTGTTATGTTGTGTTTGTGTTGTGTTTTAAAACAGAAAGTAACATTTTGATTTGAAACTTCATAAAATTTTTCTAAGATGTTGATTTATGACACACAATTTAAAAGTTAGACAGATTTAAATGACAATTATAAAATATTAGCTTATTTCAGAAATGCTAATGTTATGAGAGTTGAAAAGATATGTTTTTAAAGAAGTAGTAATTGTTTATGTGTGTAGTTTGTGTCAGTTGATATTGTTGTGTTAGTTACAGTTGTGATAAATTAGAGTACTGGATTGTAAAATCTAAATGTTAACTTGTAAGTGTATTTTGTTTATTAAAGGAATTTAGAGCAGCAAACATTTTTTTTGTGTAATGGGGTTAATAATGTATTTCTTTTGTAGCAAGTTTGTTATTTTGAATGCAAGTATATGTTTTATGTTGTTGTATGTAGAATGTATTTCAAAATGTAGAAAAAATTAAAGAAAATGTATGTGTAAATATACACATGATTTTATATAAGGGATTTATGTGTTAATTTTTATTGTTATTATATTATTGAAAGCTAAACGAGAAATACATTTGTATGGTTTTATTTGACAGAAAATGGCACTTGGTGATATTATAATGCCTTGTAAAAGTAAACTAATGACATAAAATAGTTTAATTTAACATGCTGTTGTTGTTATACTTTAGTTTAGTGAGAGTGTAGTAAACAAAATGACAATTGATAATGCTTTTTGGTGATTTTGCAGAAAGAATTTAAAAGTAAATTGTTGTTAGTGGAAGCAGTGAAACTGTCAATATTTGTATTGTTGTTTTATTTCTATTAATTATAATGAAGAATATATAGCATTTATTAAGGTTCATTAATTTGTTAAGTGTAAATTATAAGTTATATGCATTAACATTGGTTTGTATTAAGTTTAGTGGGAAACAGGGAAAAAATATATAATTTCTATTATGTGTATGTTTATTTGAATAAAAGAAATATAAAAGAAGTAACAAGCTAGTAGTGTATTTTTGTGAAGAGATTGTGTAAAGGTAAGAATTTTTTATTCTAAGGAGTTTTAAACAGATAGAGGTGTAAGGTTATTTTGTGATGAAGGAAGAGGTGAAGGGGCGGAAAGCAGGTTTAAAGCTGTTGTTGTGTAAGTTAGACAAAATATTTTATAAATTTTATGAGAACAATTGTGTTCATGGATTAAGTTTAAAGTCTTAGTGTTATATATAAATAATGTGTTTAAACAGTATAAAATATTTTAAGTAATGTGTTTTAAGGTGATATGTTGTGTGTGAAATAAAAGGGGGTGTGTCTTTGTGAGTAGAGGTGTGTTATAGGTATGTATAGTTAGTAGAATGTCATTGGCTCATACCTGTCTGTCAAAGGTTTGGTTCAAGCTGTGTTTTGCTGTTAGTTTTGTAGCACAGTAATTTGTAAGGTAAGTTATTTCTTGTCTTTTGTGTAGTTGTAATTTATATGTGGTTGTGTTATTTTGTTGTGAGGCATTTTAATTGACTTAATTTTGTTGTTTTTTTTTGTAGGAAGAATGGCTTTCAGTAGCCCTACTAAAATACCACGTGTGGAGGGAGAAGAATTTTTGAGAATCAGAGAGAAGTTTTGTTTATTAGCAGTAAGTATTAGGTGTGTTTGTAATGTTATGTGATATGTGCAGTGGAAGTGTATTTATAGTTTTTTTGTATTTTGTGTAGTATGCGGTGCTCGATGAGACAGTGTGTAAAAGGGAATTGCAGAAGGATTTAACAGAATTAGGAGTGAAGGTCATGAGGAAAGTATCTGCAATGGATGCTGAAAGAAAATATCTGCGTAAGGAGTTGGCAGATACAGTCTGCAGGTTGAAGAATACAGAAAAGGAGCTGGAAGTGGCAAGGGCTTCCCTGGATTTTCAGGGAGATGGTGTGAACAGAGATTTAAAGAAAATGTTTTCATGATGTTATGCATTCTATTAGTGGTTTATTGTTGAAATGTGTAATAATGCAAATTATAGATAGTTTGTAATATGTATTAAAGTTTGTAAAATTTTGTTTTAAATCCACAGATATTTTGAAAGATGGCAGAGAAGATGGGAGTGAAATTGGAGGTTTGGATATTGTGGAAGAAGATTCTGTAGATGAATGAAGGCCACATCAACATTAATGCAATTTTTGTGTATAGTTGGTTGTTTAATGCAGAAGTTGTTGGAATGTAAATAGTTTGGAAAGTAAACAACGAAAAAATAAATAGATTTGTAAGTTTTGAGCTGCAATATGTTTTGTGTTCTTTTTATACTGATAGTATAAAAATATGTTAATATATGTAATGATGTATAAGTATAGAAATGGAAAGGAGGGGAAATATGATTATAGAAAGGGTACAAAATATAAAATTATGTTTGATTTGATTTAAAAAAAAAAGTGTAATAGGTTGTAGGTGATATACAGGTAATGTTATTTAGATTGTTTCAGTGTTTTTTGTAAATTAATAGTAAATATATTGTTGAATTTTTTTGGCAGTATATGGTAACAAATGCATTTTTTTAATAACCAAAAAGTAGTTATGTAGTTTTAAATAACAAACATAAAATATTATATAGTATTAAATAAAAATATAACAATACTATATTATATATTATATAATATTATATTATATCATACACAGGTTTGTATATATTTGAATACAAATTTCACAGAGTGCAAAGTAATTGTGAGGTGATGAATTAATGGTGAGAAATGAGAAACAGGAAATGTTGTCTAACATTCATATACATTGTTCGATTTTGATAAAACTTTAGTAGTGTGTTTATTGTATTGTGTTGATTGCATAGATATCACTATTATGAGTTAAAGGGTTTCACTTTATTTTGATGGTTCCTTTAACACATTCTGTTGACTATAAGTAACATTGCACTTACATATCTACTAACTCTCATTAGAGTGTTAGTAGAGTATTAGTAGACTGGTAGGGTTAGGGTTAGATTAAGTTGACGTGTACTTGCAAAGTTACTTATAGTCAGTAGAATGTCTGTTGAGATGCCATTACAATAAAGACTTGGTAGATATGAAGCTGACAGTCTTCTAATATTCTAATGAGAGTTTGTTGAAATGTAGGTGCAAAGTTACTTAGTGTCAACAGAATGTTCGAAGGGGACCATCAAAATAAAGTGTTACCAGTTAAAGTTATAGTGTCTCCAGCAGGCAGCAGGAAGTGTGTTGTTTTTAATATGTTTGGAATTTTCAAAAATCATTGTTTTATTAGATTAAAGAAAAGCTAGTGAATAGTATAAAAACATAACTAGTTAAAAACTTTTTTTTTTTTTTTTTACAATTTTAAAATTTATGTTTTTTGTTGTTGTTCTTGTTGTTTGTTTGTTTTGTTGGCAAATAAATTATTTATTTATACAGTTTTTTAGACAAGTGTATTATAAGGAATCCAATTTGTGTTTAACCTTGTTCTCAGAATTAAGTTATTGTGCAGTTGTGTATCAACATAGGATCATTCATGTAGTGGTTTTGTTATGTATTCTGTTTATTTACAAATAAATGGTGTATAATATAGAGGTAAGTGTATAGGGACACCTTAAATATACTGTACACTGAAATGTAATAATATAATACAGTATTTGCAGTAAGATTTATGTAATTGATTTTTATGAGGTGTGTGAATAGTTTTATATGTTAATATATTGTCAGATAAAGAAATGTTTTTAAAGATGGATTTTGAGAAAATGGTATTCTATGCATATTAGTTATTTTGAAGTTAAAAAATAAAATGGAGAAAAAAGTAAATTGACAAAGTTATATATTCAAAGCATGGTTTGTAGTCATGTGACATCATTGGTCTGACACAGACAGAAGTAAACAAAAGAATGTTGATTGGGGTGGGAGACATTCTGTCTCTGTGAGGAGAGGGGAACTGGGGAAGTGGGGGGGGAAGGGAGTGATTGTTTAGTGTTTTGAATAAGGATAAAGTAATAACTTATTTTTTGTGTAGAAAATATAGGTTGGGGATATAGTTGCAGTGCATAGAATTGTATTGGTTTTAATACAGTTTATTAGTCAGTAGACACAGTTAGTAGAGGTTGATGTGTTCTATATTGATTTATATTGAAGGTTTCAATGTTGTTTCAAGACTGAATGCAAATTTGGGTTGGAGGAAATATATATATATATATATATATATATATATATAGCTGTATTTATTTAGATTATTATTTATTTAGATTAGTTGCAGTAATTTTTTGTGCAATGTTTTAATAGAATATTACATATTACTTTTTATATTTTTGTTGGTTTGAGAAATGTGGTTTCTGCAGGGGGGTGTTGGTTAAAGAATTAAGGGCGTTTCCCAATGTATTTGATTTGCTGTGAGAGTCTATGGGTAGGGTTTAGGGCATAATTGTATTCATTGAGGTAATGCAGTGGAGGTGTGGTTATTGAAACTACAGTGTATTGGTCTGAATGTTGACAACTGTATGTAAAAAGTGAAGACGTTGTAAATTCTTGTTACTTGCAGCAAATGTAGAGGTAAGAGCTGATGTTTTTTTTGTTTTGTTTTTTAAATCTGTTTATGTCATTGAATGTAGGCAATATATTATGATGCTATATATTATCATTGAATGTAGAATATATGGTATGGAAAATTTGGTTATGAAGCTTTTACTGTTGTAGACTTGTATTTGCACTGTGATTTTCATAGTTGTTTAGATATTTAATTTAGAAAGATTGATTTTGATGGAAGTAAGATGTTAAATGTTATTAATGAAGTGATATTAGTATTTTTGTGAAGTACATATTGTGTAGATTAAAGTTGTGATGTAAGAAGGAGATGGTAAATCAGATAGGTTAAATGGTGATAGGTTAAAAAGTAAGGCAATTAATAGATCTGAGTTATGTTATAATAACGTAGAGTATATTTGTTGACTCAGTGATTTGTAGTTTTACAAAGTATGATAGTTTGGTAATGCTATTGTAAAAAAAAAAGTCTGAATTACGTTTGAATTTGTTTCTGTTGGGAGTACATGACTTATTTTTGTATTATTGATTTTGAATTGAATGTAAGTTAATTGTATTTGTGGGTAGAATGTTGTGGGCAGTAAGTTTTAAGTTTGAGTGTTATTTTATGTGTTTTGAGTCAGAGCGAAACTTGTAGGTGTTGAATTTAAAGTTATATAGCATTTAAAAGAGAATTAGTTGTGTGAGATATTTTTTATTTATTTATTTTGTGGTGCAGAGTAGAGTGTTCATGTAGTGAGTGGTTGTAGGAAGAATTCAACTGTGCCATGCACTAAGAAATAGGTGTGCTATTGTCAATGTTTGAAATCCAACTGAAAGTCTATTTCAGGTAAATTACAATTTAAACATTTGGGGTTGGTCAATTTTTTATTTATTTTATTTTTTATTTTTTGTAAGAAGTTGTGCCCATTAAGTTTTCATGTATTTGATCCAAATAGCTGCAATATTACTAAAATATTGTAGAAAGTAAATTGGCTATTGTAGTAAGTTATTTATAAATGTTATTTATAATATAATTTATAATATATATAATGTTACTCATATATAAAAGTTATTCATTTGATGTCAAAGGTGAAATTTCAGGACTCACTACAGTTTTTTTTTAAATTAAGTTTGAATTAGCTTAAATTTGTTTATGTTGGGTGTACATAAATTATTTTTTTATAGTTGTTTTTGAATTTAATGTAAGTTTATTTTATTTGTGGGTAGTATGTTGTGGGCAGTAAGTTTTAAGTTTAAGTGTTATTTTATGTGTTTTGAATCAGAAAAAAAATTGTGAGTGTTAAATTTAAAATTTAACATTCTTAACTGTAAGTATTGGATGTATATTTTCTAGTTTGCAATGGTTCGTAGATGCTGTATGTGTTTTAAAGTGAAAACATTTGTTTGAAGCTAGAAAGTATGCAGAGCAGAAATGCAGAGCAGAGTTTGTTGCTATGTTGTCACTGAGTTTATGAATGAAGGACACAGATAATACTATGTTTAATGTTAACTACTAAACATTTTTCAATATACAGAACTATGCAAAGGTTTGTGTTTGGTAAGATGCATACAAGGTTTTTACAAGAAATTTATTAAGTTCATTAATCTTGAATTAATTGGCCTGAAATAGAGTAAAGAATTAATATTGTGTAATATGGTTACAATTGTAATTTTCCATTCTGCTTGTTTTATATTGTAATATATTTTACTATATAATGCAATCATATCTGCTAGTGCACAACATAACTTATTTTATTTTTCTTGCAAATTGAGAGTTAAATATATACTGAAAAATTGTACAATTTTTTTTAAGGTAATATAATTTATTTATTGACTTCAACTAAACATGCATGTCTAGAATGAAGATCATTATTTTTGTTTAATTACTGTAAAAATTTGTAAGTTTGCTATTTCTATGTGCATGCAAATTTTTATATTTTGAATGTTTTGATTCTAACATATTGTGTAATGTCAGTTGTGTGATAGTAATGTTGATGTGTCCTATATGGATTTTGTTGAAGGTTTAATGTTTCAAAACAGTGAATAAAATTTTGTGTCGGAGGAAGTTTCAAGTAGGTTGATATCATGGTCTAATGTGTTGTTTTTATAAAATATTATAACACCATTTTTATTTTTATTTTTATTTTTTTTTTTTTGCAGAAAGGTATTGGCTAAAGAATTAGTCTTTTTATTGATTTGTTTGATTTGCTGTGAGAGACTATTGGCAGGATGTGGGGCATGATTTTATTCAGTGAGGTAAAGCATTGGAGGTGTAGTTATTGAAACTGTGGTTGAAATTGTGATGTGTGTTTTTGTGAAATATATATTGTATAGATTAATGTTGTGATGTGAATTTGATTTGTAGTATTACCAAAGTATGATATTTTGGTAATACTATTGTAACAGATAATTTAAGTCTGATTTGTTTTTTCATGTCATGCATGCATTTGTATGCGATTGATTTGTATTATATATATATATATATATATATATATATATATATATATATATATATATATATATATATATATATATATATATATATATATATACACACCACACACACACACACACACACACACACACACACTTTAATATTATTTTGAAAGCATTTTTGTACCAATCATTTTGTAACATGACATATTTTTATTGGTGTTTTAAGCATTTTAGATTTTTGTTCTACTCATATTTTCTATTTGGTCCGTAGTGTATATTTATGTTTATGTCAAAATGTGTTTTGAAAATTAGATTTGTTATTAGGGTAAGAATTATAGCTTTGTAGGTAAAGTAGTTGTTCAGTGGACGAATTCAAGAGGTTTAATGAAGGGGTGTGGTTGTGTTATGTGTTTTAAATGGAAAACCTTTGTTTAAAGTTGATTAGTATGAAGTTAGATGACATTACATTAAATTTTTTTTGTGGTTAACACTGAAGTGTAGAGCAGAGTTTGTTGTTATGTTGTCAGTGAATTCATGATTACATTTAATATTGCATGTTTAATGCTAGCCATTGAAAGTTTTTTTCATTATACAAAACTATGCAAAGGTTTGTGTTTGGTAAAATGATAAAAGTTTTCTATAAGTAATCTCTTAAACTCAGTAATCCTGCATTAATTTAACCTGAAATACAGAAATAATATTGTGTAATATGATCACAATTGTAATTTTTCATTTTGTTTTTTATATTATAATATATTTTACAATTTAATTAATTATATCTGCGAGTTTAAAATATAACTTTTATTTCATTCTACTTGAAAAGTAAAACTTAAATATACTGGTAACTATACCATTTTTTGAGGTAATATAATTTATTGATTAAACTATTTATTGAGTTAAATTAAAATTCATGTCTAAAATGAACATAATTATTTTAGTGTAATTACCCTAAAAACTGTATTTTGTTTATAAATTTGCTATTTGTATGTATATGTAAAATTTAATATTTACAGTGTATAAAATTGTAATGTATGTGTAATGTTTAATGTTATTGAATGTTGTTGATGTATTGATGATAGTAATGTGATTTTTTTTTGTCTTTAGATGCCTAAGCTGAAGAGATTTCGAATGCGGCGTCAGCCATTGAACAACAAAAGTAAGGCAGATGTTTCTAATTCTGATGCTTGTGTTTGTCCAGATGTGGTGGGCATTGTAGCAGCTAACGAGGTTAGACTGAAGTCTGCAGAGGTGACTGAGGAGTTTGTGGGAGTAGCTTGCAGTGTAGTTTCAGTTATTAAGCACAAGATACATAATGTGTGTACTTGGAAAAAATCTGACATTCAGGCCATACGTAGTGAGGGAAGTAAACTGCTTAATGACATGACTAGCTGTAAAAAAAAGATTGAGAATTATGGAGACTGTCGATTTTCTCAATGGTTTGGTGGCCAATATGACATTTTTAGTAAAACATGCAAAGTAACAATAGAACAATCACTCAATGGAAGAAAGAATGACTTGTATGAGAGATTACAGGAGATTTTGTTTAGTCATGAATCTTGTTTTGTTAACATAAAAGGAGAAACGTGTGCTATTGTGAGACATAATGATTTCTATGTTGTTGTTGATTGTAATATTCGAAACGCATGTGGTTTGGGATCAGACATTGGAACAGCAGTTGTTGTTTTCAACACAAATTGGCAAGACCTATATTTGCACATTGATAATTTAATGACAAGTCTGAATGCAGAAAACTTTAGTATATGTGGCATCAATGTCAACTTAACTTCATCAGATACACCACAATTTGTTGACAATGATACTGTTGGAGAAAAGATTGTATGTACAGCAAATGAGAGTGAAGAAATCTCAGCATCTACATCAAAGCAAAGAGAAAGTATTAGTAGCATTCGTGGATCATTTCATCAGGGTGACAGTAAGTTCAAGTTTCCAGGGAAACAGTGTGTTGCAATCAGTTTGGCTGCTATGGCAATGCACAGTGTACAAAGTGTGTTCTCATGGGAAAGTAAAGATATAGATAATGTTGTAAATACTGGTGATAGCTTGTATTGTAGTTTGCGTCAAAGTGGTTTAATCAGTGATCCAACAGGGAAAAACTTGCTATGTGTTCAAGATCTTCCTAAGGAATATGTGTTGAGTACAAATGCATTTAAATTTGAATATGCTGATTTTGTTTCTGGATATGTAGATGTGGTTGATGAAGATTTTATTAGATCTGGTGCATGTGTCACATTAGCCGATGGTTTGGAAACAATGTTTGAAAAATATGACACATGCTTTTTTACGCTGAATGGTAGTACTTGTGCTATTATTAAGCAAAATGATCAGTTTGCTGTGGTTGATTCTCATGCACGTAGCAGTGTTGGGATGGTTGATGGTAATGGGTTTAGTGTAGTTGTATATTATAATTCACTAAGCTGTGTTTTGAGGCACATTGAAAATTTGTCTGCATGTACTGGAAAAAAGCTGAAGGTTTTTGAAATAAGTGGTGTTACTGTCCTACTTAAAAGCCAAAAAAGATCAGGTAATCATGCAGAAAACAGAAATGGTGAAAGTCAAAAAATGACCTGCATTGGTAAAAAAAGAAAACATAAGTGTATAAATTTGAGTGTGGAAGAAGAGAAAGAAACTGTGGTTACTAAGAAACAGAGACAATCTTTAAAGGAAAGCTCTGAAATACTTGAAACAATTTCCAAAATTGATGCAAATTCAGATGTAGTTTGTTTGGGCAATGAGACAAATAGGATTTTTAATTTCAGCCCACTGTGTACTGAAGTAATGCAAAAATTAAGTAGTAAACTTAATATAGAGTTTAATAGCGAAAATGTAGTTTTTCCATCAAACAGCAGAAAAATGGGCCATCCTTGTAAAACAGTTAGTATTGTAGGTGATGGTAATTGTTTTTTCAGGGCAGTGGCACAAGTAATATGTGGCACGCAAAAACCTCATCGGGCAGTTAGACTTGCAATTGTGAAACATATGGAATTGCACAGTGTGCAATACAAGAATCTTTTAAGATGTCAGTATGCATCAATGGAAGATTATTTATCTAAATCCAAAATGAGGTTTGTAGGGTCATGGGCCACTGAATTGGAGATTCAAGCAATGGCTAATTACTTAGGAGTGGACATTTATACATATCATAATGAGAAATGGTTAAAGTACAGTTGTATGTATGAAAGAACGTGCAGTCAAGCTATATATCTACAGCACTGTAATGAGAATCATTATGAAGTTGTTATTTGTGTGAAACAACCTAATAGCCAGATATGTTATAAGCTGTGCCAGAATGAAGAAGGCAATGATGGAAAAGGTATGTGTACAAGACAACAAGTAAAGGTACAAAGTGAAATTTATGTGAATTATGAAAAGCAAGAGTCTGTTCTTGGAGATACAAAGAATGATGTAATTGTTAATAGGAGGACATATTTGAAAAGGTATTATTTATTAAAAAGAGTAAAGAACAAAATTAAAGACCATACTAAGCAATCTGATTTGGACAAGTATCATTGCAATGCAGAGTTTCAGAAACATGTGAAAAATCTCAAAAGGAAAAGATATCATAGCAATGCTTTATATAAAGAGTCATTAAAACAAGCAAGTAAGGTCAAATATGCTGAAAACCAGCAACATAAGTGTAAAGTAAATGAGTACAATCGAGCAAAGTATAAAAAGAATGAGCAATATAGGCATAAAATGAAGGAGTACAGTAAAGTGAAATACTTTGAGAATGAGCAACATAAAATTAGAGTGAAGAAATACAGTAGGATAAAATACCATAACAATTTTCAATTTAAAAACAGAGTAAAGACATTCAGTACGGTAAAATACCATGTAAATGAGGATTTTAAAAACACAGTAAAGACATTCAGTATGGTAAAATACCATGTAAATGAGGATTTTAAAAACAGAGTGAAGACATTCAGTAGTTTGAAATACCATGGCAATGAGCAATTTAAAAACAAAGTGAAGACATTCAGTAGTTTGAAATACCATGGCAATGACAAGCATAGAAACACTGTCAAGCAGCGCAGTAACTTAAAATATCATAATAGTGCGTTACATAAAGAAAGTGTAAAAAGAAATAACAAGATCAAAAGAGAAAAATTAAAGCAAAATCAAAAGGTCTGTGATTTTGTTCAAAAGCAGTTTGTAGATAAAGTTAGCTCTGGGCCACAATTTGTTTGTTGTGTCTGCCACCGGCTGTTATTTAAACAGCAAGTATTATGCTGTAGAATAGAAAATTATAATACAAATTCAGCAGTGTTACTGATGGCTAAAAAATGTATTACAAAACATTTTTTGCACAAGTGTGGTGAAAATTGTGTTATCCCCTGTGAACTGGCAGATTCATGTAAAGGTAAGCTTTGGATTTGCTTTACTTGTCATTCTAAATTAAAAACAGGAGAAATGCCAGCTGAAAGTGCTGTTAACAATCTAGAAGTGCAACCTATACCTGAAGAACTACGTTGTCTCAATAATTTAGAGCAACATTTAGTAACTTTGCATATCCCATTCATGAAGATGTTAGCTTTACCAAAAGGTGGGCAAAATGGTGTACATGGCCCTATTACCTGTGTATTGGCTAATGTTAATGACACAATTAATGTTTTGCCTAGAATAGAAACTGAAGGGTCTTTAATATGTGTAAAGTTAAAGCGGAAGTTGACATATAAAGGGCATTATAAGTATGAGTATGTGGACACAACAAATATTAAGCAGGCACTGTGTTGCTTAAAAAAAATCAACAGATACTATACAGATATTGTTTTTAATGATGATTGGTTAAATGAGTTTATTAGACGAGATGAGGATGACAATACAAATAACATGGCAGATACTGAATTGGAAAACATAAATGTTGATGAGGAGTTACATGATAGGCAACAACACTGTGTGTTTATGGATACATGTCTGCAACCTGTAGACATCGGACAAGAAGTACTTGATCAGTATTTTGATGGTGTCTTGAGCCTAGCCCCTGCTGAAGGGAATAATCCAGTGAAAATGCTTGCTGATGAGACAAATGAAGCTAAATGTTTTCCTGTTTTGTTTCCTAATGGTACTTCAACTTATTGCGATAAAAGGGCACAGAGATTAACATTGTCTCGATATTTTAATAATCGAATTTTGCATGCAGATGGCAGATTTGCACAAAATATTGAATATATTTTTTATGCACAATATCTATCAGAAATACAACAGGTACTGTCTAATGTATCTATTGCTTTAAGAAAAGGCTACGGATGTACTAAGTCCATATCAAGTGAAATGTTTAAAGACACTGAGTCCTTGAGGCAAGTGCTTAATTTTGATGAAGGCTATAGATTTTTGAAGCCCATCCGTGGCACTCCGGCATTTTGGCAAGGTGTGCAAAAAGATTTGTTTGCCATGGTCAGACAATTGGGCATTCCCACCTGGTTTTGCTCGTTCTCATCTGCTGATATGAGATGGACAAATCTAATGTCAAGTATTTTAAAACACGAAGGCAGAAAAGAAACATTAGAACAATTAGAATGGGCTGAAAAATGTGAGCTTTTGCGTCGTAATCCTGTTACTGCAGCTCGCATGTTTGATTTTAGGTGGCATTGTTTCTTAAAAGAGGTGCTTATGTCTCCTGTTCAGCCCATTGGGGAAATTGTGGACTACTTTTATAGGGTGGAATTTCAACAACGTGGTTCTCCCCATGTCCATTGTTTGTTCTGGATAAAAAATGCTCCACAAATAGATAAGAATTCTGATGAAGAAGTTGTTGAATTTATAGATAAATATGTTACATGCGGGGTGTCCAGCGAAGACGATGAACTGCAGAATATTGTTACATCAGTGCAGTGTCACAGTAAACGTCATTCCAAAACGTGCAAAAAGAAAAACACCGTTTGTCGTTTTAATTTTCCCAAACCACCATCTATGCGAACATTTATTTGTCGCAGAAAACTAGAAGATGAGGAAAACCTGTCCAACAAAGGTGATTGTCAAAGTGAAAGTAAAAGTACAAATGTAAATGATAACACGCTGATAGAATATGCTCGAAATATAATGACTACAGTTAAGAAAGCTGTTTCAGAAGAGCAGTTCAATTCTCTAAAAACTTTATTTCATAGTGTTGGAATAAATCAGGAATTATTTGAAATGGCATATAAATGCACTAATAATAGCACACACATTGTCTTAAAACGAGAATTGCATGAAGTATGGGTAAATCAATATAACAAATTTAGCCTTAAGTGTTGGGATGCTAATATGGACATTCAGTATGTAACTGATGCGTATGCCTGCATTGTTTATATAATTTCATATATTTCAAAGTCAGAACGGGAAATGGGTTTATTGTTAGCTAATGCGCAGCGAGAATCAGCAAATCAGGGTAATGTAGATGCAAGACAGGCTCTGAGGAAACTAGGCAGTGTATACTTACATAATCGTGAGGTTAGTGCACAAGAAGCAGTTTATAGATTAACAAACATGCATTTAAAAGAGTGTTCGAGACATGTTCAATTCATTCCCACAGGTGAAGATACTGTACGAATGAGTTTGCCTCTGATTATTATAAAAAACAAGTTGGAGTCTCAGAACCTGAAAAGTGAAGAGATCTGGATGACAAGTTTTGTTGATCGGTATAAGAACAGGCCAAATCAGAGTATTTTTGATGATATGTGTTTGGCCACATTTGCATCTGAATATCGCGTTGTATACAAAGGTCAGTCTTGTGCTAATAAAATTAGGTTGGAAAACAATTTTGGTTTTATTGTAAAAAGAACTCGTACTCAGCC
>SCHK01198239.1:0-11974 GCA_004124795.1 Poropuntius huangchuchieni
TCCTTAATAAATCCTCGCCCTAATAAAATCCCTAATAAATTGTACATACAAATCTTGGATGACATCAGGGTGAGTAAATTATCATGAAATTTTATCTTTGAAAGTGAACTAATCCTTTAATTCATCCTTGCTGAAAAAAAAAATATCTACAGACCCCAAACTTTTAAACAGTACTGTAGATATATTGGACAAGTGAGCAAATCATTTGTTTGAGTCTTTTCAGTGAATCATTCGGACTGGAGAAGAAAGTAAACAGAATCATTCATTAGCGAATCAGTCTGAATCGAAACAATTTTTACTAATTATTATCCAGTAATCACAAATGACTTGAAAGCTCATGAAAATTGACTGGGAACCCTGTTGTGTGTTTTTGTGCTGAAGCGAAGCACAGTAATCTTATCAGGCAGTGACCATGAAGGAAACTACAGTAAGTGTGAAGCTTGTCTGAAGTGTAATGATATCAGTTTCTGGCCGAGGCTTGATGATAACTGAGGTACGGTTTCTCTCACCTCACTTACCTGCGTCCATCTCCTCCACCTCCATATTGCTGCGTGGCAGGTGAGAGAGAGCATGTAAAATGCTGACAGTAAGCTATGGTTACACCATCACATTCTTCCCAGCATCCCGCTGTTCAAACTATAGCAGCCTTTGTCAGCAAGTAAAGATCTAGATCTATTATTATGGTTTTTATTGTGTTTTTTCTTCATGCTCAGTGAAAGGAAAGAGCTGACTATTTGGATTCGCCTCATCTGAGTCACTTAGAGAATCATGGTCCTTTGGCCCATTACATTACTTATAATAATGGATTCCATTGGCAGGATGACAGTGCTGTTTCTGACCTGCTGTATGAAAGTAATGAAGTCACAGTAATGCATTGGCATCACAACCAGGTACAACTTTATGGCAGCAGAGATTGTGGTAAGCTATTATAGAATGACTTGTATCAGGTTAAAAACACATTGAATAGAAAGCACATCCCTGTGCAACTGTACGTAAGAATGCTTGTTATTCACTAAGCAATCAGTTCATCTGATAATTCTTGTTTATGTATCTTACAGCTTTAACAGTTCACAGAAAAGCTTGAATGAAGTCATTATGAACTCTTTACATACCATCTGCTGCTGTCCTTGGATACTAGCTAAACGTGAATAACTCCAACCTATCATTGCACTCATTTCCAGGGTTCTGTTTGAATTGATATTAATAACTGTGTATGGAGAGACACTCAGAATAAAATGATTCTCCACGTCCATTAATCTGAACCAGAGCCGCTGCAGTTAATATGTTTCAGCGTTCCTACTGTGTGCCGAATCTCGCTCCATCTCTACTTTATGAGACATAATGTCACACCTGAGGGAGCGTGAACACATTAACTGATAATATGAGGCAAATATTTTACAAATAGTTCCACATCAGCATAGAGATGGCCTCAAAACTAACACACAGACATGGATGATATGCTAGAAAAACCCACATTTTGGTTTCTTGGTGTCTTTAAGGAAGCAAATCAGCCCTTTCGCCTCTTGCTAATAAACAAAGAATTTTAGTGCATCTCGAGGGAAATCATCTCTTTTTATATGCTGTATTCAGACATTTCCTGAGCCGCATTGCAGATAAAATACTCTTAGAACAAACACAAGTGAATCCATTCAAATGTTTGGCGTCAGTAAGATTACAAAAAAAAAGAAGACATGAATACTTTTAATCAGCAAAGACTTTAAATTGATCAGAAGTGACATTTAGAATGTTAAAACAAGATTTTATTTCAAATAAATACAATTCTTTTGTTAAAGAATCCTACAAATTATTATTAATTAATGATTCTTGAGCCCATTAGAATGATACTATTACCATTTCTACTGTATTTCTGATCAAATAAATGCAGCCTTGGTGAGAATAAGAGGAATCTTTCAAAAACGAAAAAAAAAAAAAAAATTACAGACTCCAAACTTTTGAACAGTAGTGTATTTTTTTTTAACTACCACAGTTTTTTGTATATGTATGAGTGTACAGTATTTTAAAGCACAAGTAGTGACCAATAAGCACAACGATCCTGTAGTATCAATCTCTGATTTCATAGACAGGCTAACTATGTGTGAGCAGAAGGGAACACAAACTAACCTTGAAAAAGCATCATCGAGGCCATCTTCCGCATCCTGAAAATAGGAGAACATGGAATAACCATGTAAGAAAAACAATCACAGATCACATCTATATCATACACACAGATTCAGAGAGTATCTAGCACCAGCACGCTGTAAAAACTTCATCTACAGTATCTTCTGTGACAGTCATTATCTGAAACCAGCAGACTGAAGGTCCTAATTGGGTTTCAGAACCTGCCTGAGCAGTGAATGGAATTCAATCACAGCTGAAAAGTAATTAACAAAGGCACAGTTGAGCACAGTGTGTAGACAGAGAGCTTGACAGATCCAATCTTTCATAAAACAGACCTTGGCAGCTAAACTGGAATGGGCAGCTCTCCACCTAGCGGTCATTTTGTATTTAAGCAATAATATTGTATTTAAGCAGAGAATGCCACTTAGTGGTGACTATGCGCTATGTCAACAGGACAAGCTCTGCTGACTGACAATATAATGGCAATTAGCCAAAGGCAATAGAGTAATTACTGCCTGCCTGGCATGCTCTTTGGTTTCAAAACAACTGACCTTCATTTTGGAGCTGATACTCTGCACAATAGTGGCTCTCTTTCAGCAAATTAATGAGGATTCATATGATCAGGTAGGCCAAAAAAGATTAACTACTGCCATTCAGAAAAACTGCCTTGCATTTCAGACATATTTGATCAAATAATACAGAAATAAACTCCTGCATGTCCTTCAATGAAGGGATATTTCTGTGTAAAATTAGTTGTGCTCTAAATTGAGTTCAGTAAGATTACATTTTTTTGAAGTTATTACTTGTATTCACATTCACACATTAAATTGATCAAAAGTGACAGTAAAGACATTTACATGGTTACAATATATTTATATTTTCAAATAAATGCTTTTGAGCATATCATAATCATTTCTGAGAAGTGTGACACTGAAAACTTAAAAATTCAGCTTTACCATCACAGGAATAAATTATGTTTTAAAATACATTAAAACAGAAAAATAAATAAATAAATTGTAATAATCTTTGACAGAATTTATATTTGGTCACACTTTATTTTAAGGTCCAATTCACCATTAACAAAGCATTATCTATGACTTTCGCCCAAATAAACTTCTAATTTGCTGTTTATTAATAGGTGGTAAAGCACTAATAAACAGCCAATATGTTGATAATAGGCATGCTAATAAGCAGCTAGCTAACAGTGAGAATTCTGAATGGTAGTGTATTATAAAAGTTGGCATCATACCCAGGAGTCATGTTTGACTGGTCGTCTCCTAGCTTTGCTGCGTGGAGATGGTGAAAGGAAGGAAGGGAAGAAGGGCTTCCTAAGTTTGTGCTCCATCAGAGCCTGAGTCTTCTCCTCCTCTGACACAAAAACACAAATGAAGAGTATCCCCATGAATTTAACAAAATTAAGACAGACATCCAGCAAACCAATGTGTTCAAACCAATAAATGTACCTGAAACACTGTTCGCTTCACATTCAGGCTGAGACTCAGGGTCTGAACAGGGGTAGCATGTGCGGGTTTTCTTACTTTTGTCTGCAAGGGAAAGTGAAGACACAGGAATATCTTCTATTTCTTTAAATATACACCAACCAAGGGCAAAAAACTCACCTTCCTGCGCGACCTCCCACAGATCCAGAGCTACTTTGAAAGCTTGTGCAACTGTCAGAGTCACAGCCTGAGCCTGTGGAGGACACGTGATCGGTCAGATTTGGAAAAATCATGCTCTTGTCCACTAGATGGCGCTAGATACCAACTATAGATACGGATCGAGAGAAGACACTGGCTTTCACAATAACAGTTTGTCAAATAAATTACTGTCGCGACAAAATAGCTAATCATCAAGCAGACCACTCAGCAAGGTGATGAAGGATTACAAAACTATCAAAATGTGAAATATTTAACGAAGTGGACATGTGGACAGACAGACAATGTGCATCTGAAGACACTTACTATTTTCTTTTTTTGGCACAGGAAGGCATGGCACTCCAGAGTTTCGTTGAACTGGCTTTGGGAGACGTAGGCAAAGACCTTATCCTGAGTTTTGTCTGTTGTGCAGTAAGATATTCTGCAGAGGCAAGAAATACAAGCTTTTCACTCTTTTCATCGAACAACATTTCCGGGAATACTGACAGGTTCTTGGTTATGACTAAATAATTATCTTTCAATAATATCAATGGAATTGTGTGTGAAAATCACCATCAGCTTTATCTTACAGAGATACTGTAACCTAAACAAGCTGCCTGGAGTTCAGTGACAGAAAAATACCCTCTTATCTAATATATCAAGTCATCAAGTATTCAGCTATTAGGTCATATAAGGTCTGTGGACCAATCAAGATGATTTGTCAAAAACAGATTTGTACTTTTAAAAAGTAAAATGGGGTTGTAATCTCTCAGATTCATATTGGTAAAATCTGTGGGTGAACTGTAATAACACCCATTTCTGCACCAAAAAGTTCTGTAATTTCCTCTAGCAGAGTATGGTACTAACAATACTTACAAATACATAAATTAAAAAAAGATATAGCATTGAATGCAATGTAAGCTGTTTTTTTTTATTATTAAAGTAAATGGGGACTGGAGCTGCCATTTGTTGATCATTTGTGAATAAAGAACAGACTGAAATTTAACGTTATTCTTTCATTTTTCATTCATTTTGCTTTCACAATTCATATTCAATAAAAGTGGAAAGTTACAGTGACTAAATCATGACAAAAGCTTAATTTAGTGTATTCTTTTTTTCCACTGACTGTTGTAATATCCTGTCAATCTATCAATTTTATAGTTTTATTTCTTTTACTGCATTCATTTTTTGTAAAGAGAGCCAGAGATCAACAACAGATTAAGTGTAGATTGAGATTTTACAACCAATACGATTATCAGATATAATATGAGACACACTTATAAAATATGAACCATCAGAAATGTAACAGAAAGTGGATTTTGAATGTCATTTTAGAAAAAGCATAGGAATTTAGAGCATCAACCCAAAAGGGCCTATGTGAAATAATGAGATACATTAGACAAAGATTGGGGGAAGACAGAGCTCTGATCTCACTTCATCTACAATTGTTAGTGCACTGCTTCTGATGCACGACCTAAATAGAAATGCCCAAGACTCTCTATTCCCTTTCTCCCTCCCCTTTCTGTCTCTGAACATGGGGGGTGTGGTGAATTATCATTTATTCCAGTCTGTGGTGCACTGCACACTTTCATTATTGAAGAGTGAAAAGCTGAGAGGGAAGGAAACTGTAAATGGCCTGAATGTAGCTTGTTTGTATCTCAATTCAAACAGAAAGAAAAACAAGAACTTTTAAATCTTTGCCTTCATGGAAATCAAATACAGTAATGCACTACAAGCACTTATTTACGTTTTACATATTTACATTCCAGTCCTTGAATTTGATTGGCTGCACGGCATTATAAGCGTGCTGATATACGTATAGTCCAACAAAAAAGTTTGCATCAATACTGTGTTAAAATGTTTTTTTATTGTCAGTGTGTTTTCAGACCTTTGCACTGTACTGTATATGAATGACAAAAAACATAAAGCGGATCATTTAAAAACAATTGAATCCAAGCAAAGTGAAATGCAGAGATACGGTAAAGTAGCAATGCACATCAAAAGAAGTGAATGAGGCCTTGAAAGCTGTCTGCTTTTGGAGATTAGGCAAGGAGGCGACACGCTTGTTAAATTTTAACAAATGTAAACAGTGTCTCAGGTCACATACAATGTATAGAGAAAAAATAGAGGCTTTTACGTAAGTAACTCAAGGGTAACAAACATGACCTAGTGACTCTAACTACCATGCTGTAAGATCTTACAAATTTTCCAAATGCTAAACAAAGAATGCTAAGCAGTTATTACTGTATACATATGTTTGTAAAATTTTAATTCAATTTAATACTTTATATATTTATAGCTTCTAAACATTTTATATATTTATATAATATATAATTAAATGTATTAAAAATAAATGTTTATTTAATATTATATTTATATACATAAAATATGTATATATAAAATGTATGAAAACAGTCTGTGAAAACAAGAAAAAAAAGCCCTTGCTTATTTTAGCTTTGGCAGTGTTTGCACTGGCAGGGTCACAGCTCTCTCAGCGATGCCCTACTGGCTCCCCTCTCTCGCCCAACACATAACAGTGGAATATGACATTCCCAGAATGGGAAAAAAGCCAAAGTGGGGCTTAATCTTTTCATGAACCCCCATTCAGTTAATGCGGGACCATAGTGAATCTCATTACACAAATCACTGTGCAAGATTTATGGGTTAGGAAAATGATGTCTTGCACACAAATATAGATGTTTTCTTTTCAAGACAAGCTGGCAGTAGTGAAAGCGATGTGTGTATTTGGATAAAAAGCCACATAAAAATCCTAAATTGCAGTGAGCATTGACAGAAGTGAAACAAAAGCAACAAAAAAGATCCAGAATGCCCTTCAAACCTTTACAACTTCTGATGTAATAAAGCTGACATCTCCTACTGAGCCTAGACAAACAACATCATCTCATATTTTTCACTAAAAATAGAACGGCTGTGTTTTTTTTTTTCCTTCATTATTTGTATATTCGGCTGTGGAGAGGGGGATGGGAGTCAAAGGAGTGAATAAAGATGAGGAAAAGTATTCATATCATCAGTGCTAATGTGTTTCCTTCTTTTGAAACCCCCACCACTTCATTCAGAATGCTCTCGTTCTCCTTGCTGTCAGTGAAAAGGCACAAAATACCCATGATTCTGTTCTTCACCCTCCAAATGGCTGTCCAAAACCCCCTCAGGGTCTGGGTTGAAATAGCATTTATTATAGCATTCCGACTGAACTCTGATTTCATGGTCCCCTGGTACTTGTGTTTATTCTCCAGCCTCCTTTGAAAGTCAAACTGAGGCTGTCTGATCAAAGTCTACACTGATTACATTCTGCCATATAAGACGCTCCGCTCCAGGGTGTTTTCTTTTATCCTGAGATGTGCTTTACCTGGATCAGGCCAATAATGCACTGTAAAAACAAGCAGAAGCTCAGTGCTGTGGAGAGCAGTTTGTCCTGCTACGTGAGCTCTCAGCATTTCTCTGTCTAACACAGGAATCCATATGTCATCACACTAAACAGCCAGAACCCCACAGAGCATCTCTGAAGGGTGCAGGCAGGACGGTCCCAAGGATGGAGGAGTTCCAGGTGCAAGGACAAAGTGTTTTGTTGCAGACCTGATGCTCTGCTGGCATTGCAAAATCATTAAAAATGAATTGGTTTTTATTACCACTGAAAAATATCGGAATGTCCATGAAACAAGAAAAAGGACGAATAGAGCAAAGAATGAGAGAGTATAGGAAGGATGTGGAATAAGTTTTCTTCCGGTAGAGGATTAAAGAGATGGGTGATTCCCGTGACTGTGTCTCTGGTGTAGCTGATAAGGGGGATCAGCATGGGGGCTTCTCTCATGCCCACTGAATAATACACCTCCCTCCAACAAAAGAGTGTAATACAAGCAAGATGCACCACAATCCCAAATTCATGAATATGATATAAGCACGCCACCTCTTGCATCAACATTTGTTTGACATGCTCAAATGTTAATGATTCACTGGTTAGTGATCTCACTGCATGTTGTTCTACAGACCTTGACCGACTAAAAATCTTTAAACAATTGATTTGGAGGGAATGAAGTAGGAAGGCTTATTCCAATAATTGACTCAAAGGCTTTTTAAAATTCTGAGAACATACAAAACCAAAATAACAGTTTATCAGGTTCTTCGTGTGGTTTAAATTACCTGGGTTTGTTCAAGACAAAAATATTATTTAGTACGTCAAAAAAAATTATACAATAATTTATAAAAAGATTTTAAAATGAATAAAATAAAAACTTTATACTATAAATCATTTTTTTAATTTTTTTTTTTAAGAAATTAATACTTTCATTCATCAAGGATGCATTAAATTGATCAAAAGAGACAGTTTCACACTATTAAAATTATTTAAAATAAATTTAGGGGTTTTTTTCATATTCTAACTTTCTGTTCATCAAAATGTTTCTTGTTCAAATCAGCATTTCCGAAGCATCACACTGAAGACATTTTAAAATATAATAAAATAAAAATCAAATACTTTAAATTGTAATAATACTTTACAGTATTATAATTTGTACTGTATTTTGATTAAATAAATGATATTTTTTGAAGAATTAATTTTTGAAGATGCCCTTCCATTAGCACCACACTGTCAAATTATGATACAAAAAAGCATTTGTGATTTTGGTCTGTTTTGGTTGTGTGTTTTTCTACCTGTAAATGGAAACATCCTCGATGAGGTCATTGGTCTCAGTGTCTGAGATGATGATTCCTTTGGGGGAGACAGTGAGGGTCACTTTCCGAAACTTCTTTGCACTGGCCCGAGCCTGCAAACACAATTTGTGTGAACTCTGAACAAATAGCTTTGTCTTTGTCAGCTTTAAAATGTCACTCATAACTCACTGACCATAAACAATAACCTCTAAAGGTCAGCAAAATCTACGTGGGCTATTAACTCCAACTCCACAGGTACAAGAGCTGAAAAGAGATGACGCTTTATATATAAAATTCATGATCCTGGCCTGTGAACACTGGTGCAGCAATGCTGGCAGGAAGAAAAGAGGCCAACATGGATGAGGACGAGGGGAAATTATGGTTGAAATGCAGAAGAGGAGAGAGAGGGGACTCGTCAAGGACAAAGGAATCAGGCAAAGCATATCTGGAGGGTCTTTCTCTCTTCCCAGGAGACAGTAAACACTGATTTAAAACACAAATGAAACTCATCTCAATGATTCACAGTCTGACAGTTGGGAGAGAAAGTTGTCATGGTTCTGATTTGATTGTGCTGCTACAGAAAGCAAAACTGTTTTTCATTTGCTTTCTGAGAAAAAAAAAGAATCATATTGTTTATTTAAGCCTGCATAGACTGAAATATAAAAGTAAAAAAAAATGATTTTTTAAAAATTGAAATTGAACAGTTTAGTAAAGCTTCAGACAAAAAAAAAATCTAAAATAAAATGTAAAAAAATATATTTTTAATTTTTTTACAGAAATATAAAAACAAATATTTTATATTTTTATTTAATAAAATATTAAATATTAATAATAACATTTTAATAATAATAATACCATCATCATCATCATTATTATTATTACGTGACAACATCATTTTACACCACTATAAATTGTCAAAGGCACAGAATGATGTAAGATTTTGTGCCAACTTGTATCATGATCATTCCTTACTATTCTCAATTTCTCAAGTCCTTTGACCCATTTTTACTGTGATGACTGACCGTGGCTACAATCCTCCTGATAGCAGCCGCTGCCATGTCTTCTCCTTTAGGCTGGCCAACCAGAGTCATGCCCAAATACTTCACGTTGAACACCATCCCTTCCAAGAGCGTCTCCTTGGTGTCCGTCCAGTTCTCTGGGAGCTCTAAAACACAAAATAAACATTTTCATCATTTGAAGAATTCACCCAAATATGAAAACCCTCATGCTGTTTCAAACCTATATGACTATAAGGAGACACCGAATGATACCCTGACTGACTCTCTGTCTCTAATATTCTGTCAAACATCTTATTTTGTGTTTCACAGAAGAAAGAAAATGGTTTACAAACTAAATGTTTAAAGCTTTAAAAATCAAAAGCTCGAAAGAAACTGCCTGAAATGTGAACGTGTGTTTGTTTATTGATTAACACTGCGGGATATCACAAGGAAGATGCCTGGCAGGCAGCAATTAGGAATTACATTTTTGTTGTAATAATAATAATGATCAACTGGAAGCAAAAAGTCCAATGTTTGTTCATATAAGAATAGATCCATTCAACACAGATGACAGGTTTCACACCTTTCCATTAGGAGAAGTGGGGCTCATTCCCATGTAAGGAGAAATTCAAAAACTGTGCCACACAGTGAGCTTTAAATAGCTTTCTGGTCCCATTTGAGTCGAATACAAAGCCCTGTAGGAGTGCAGAGCTGGATCGAAAGATATGCAGAATGAACCTGACTAGACTTCCACTGCCCTGCTACTGCAATTCTGAAGAATAAAATCTATATAAAGCAAGCACTGGAGTGCTGGACCTTAACCCACTGTTATATCAGTGTGAATTATTGATTGTTATGCTTTCAAAACGACAAAGATCCTTTATTATTATTTTATATACTAAATTTCTAATGGAAGAAAACCCGTCAGAACTGAAGGAAGACAGCATTTAAAATAGTGCCTTCTTGATAATTTATATTTATCCTGACAGGTAAGCCAAAGTTTGTCTACTGTATTTCAAACATCTGCAAACTCTTTATAAAGTTCCTCTTGTGACCTCCAGTAGCTCAAAAAAAGTACTTTGAAGAATATTTTACATGAACAATAAAGTGTAACAACAATGACAATAAGAATTTCAGAAATGCATGAAGACAGAAAATAGTGCTCCCTCAATATTCATTGCAACAAGTAAGCCAAAGATCATCTATTTTAAACCTGCACTTATGTTGTGTGCCACTTTTCTACACATACAGTCATTGATTACTTCAGTCCATTTGCCTAAAAAAGCAGCTATGGAGGACAGAAACTCATCTAATCTGACAGTCCCGTGTCCTGCTCTGACAGTTCTGTGCTCAGCCATCTGTCCTTCCCAGCAGCACCAGCTGTTTGAGGCCAGGAAGACAATACCACCATCACGGCTTTCTCAACTGCAAGTGAATAATTAACCTGCAGAGACACAAAATCTATCTCAGCACTCAATAAGCAGGAAAACTAACCCTCAATGCTCACTCAGCACTCCAGCCATCTCTAAATGACATGTTATAGCCCATTTAAGATGGGCTGCGGGGCATGGAAACATAACAGAAGTAGCCAAAAAGCTCTAAGGGTGACTTGCTAGCATGTATAATCTCCTTGAGCTGTTGCAGCACATTTGTCGTGCTGAAATCCTAAACTGGGAGTGCTGACACACACAAAACTTGGGCCACAATAAAGCTCCAACTACAACTTGAGGGATGTACCATACGTTCAGCAGGCTGCTAAATGAATAATTGATCAGATTCGTGTTGGTGCTCCAGGCCTTCGCTCAGATTAGATTGAAGTAGGACATGTTTATGATCATAAAACTTTGCAAAGGTTATGACAATAAAGTGAAGCATATTAAGCAAAAAGGCCATAAGGGCTGATAGTAATTGGATTTTACAGGTTCGGCCAATGGCGGGATGATATGTGGAAAAAAAAACAGCTAGTATTGTTTGTTTGGTGTGAGATGGCATTTTTAACAGCACATAATTTGATGTCTGGGTTGGTGCATGTGCCTGTGTGATAGAGTGATCCGATTTGTGCAAACGTAAAATGCGATTACCACAGACGTGCCGTAACCGCATTTGTGTCTGCGCTACACAAAAGCTGCATGGCATGTCTCCAGACTGATCTTGCAGCGCGTAAAGGTCTCTGTGATGCAATGGCTATGCTTTTGAAGTTTTAAATCAAAAGAAATCTACTTAAATATGTTGTTTAGCATATCATTATTTTGTCAGAAGCGTTTAAATCAGTTGGGCTGAAATCTAGAATCTTTTGAAACATTATTGTACGGTTGGGAAAAAATGTACATGCTGGGTCAATTTAGGCTTAATTTTTAAAAAAACGAACTTCTCAATGACTTACATAGTATTTTTTTTTCATGGAGATCATCAACTGATTGGTTATCCACATTCTTCAAAATATATATAATGCTACNTAAAAAACGAACTTCTCAATGACTTCCATAGTATTTTTTTTTTCATGGAGATCATCAAATGATTGGTTATCCACATTCTTCAAAATATATATAATGCTAC
>SCHK01198285.1:764-15546 GCA_004124795.1 Poropuntius huangchuchieni
CTCAAACACTTCACTCGCTTAAGTTGTTCGGCCAATCACAACGCACTGGATCGCTGGCCAATCAGAGCACACCTCAGTGTCTTGCAGCGCTGACTTTAGTTAAAATCCACCCAGAAAGGTGGGGCTTAGAGGAGATAAAATAATGTAAAATATGTGGAAAATAATGCGTTTTTTTTTTTTTTTACTTTAAACCACGTAACCACATTGCATTACACCAAATACACATGAGAATATTATTTTTTGCCACTGTCATATGACCCCTTTAAAAACTATGCTACAGCTTTAGGGGCAACAATACTGTACATGGTTCAAACATTTGGGATCAGTATGAGAAAAGTCTCTTATGCTCACCAAGGCTGGACTTATTATTGATATTGTGAAATATAACTATTTAACATTACTTTTTTGTTTTGATATATTTAAAAATCTAATTTATCCCTGTGATGGCAGACATGATCCTTCAGAAATCATCCTGAGTGATCAAGAAACAGTCAACAAATGCTGAAAACAGATATTTTTGTGGAAACTGCATTTTTTTCAGGATGGAAATAAAGTTATTTATGCCTTTTTTAAAATAGAAATCTGAAAACATTGTAAATGTCTTTACTGTCACTTTTGATCAATTAATTACATCCTTGCTGAATAAAAGTATAGTATTCAATGTATTTCATGTACACATAAACACTGATGATTTTCTTACCCACAGTGCAGTGGAGGGTATGGGATAGTGTGTTCAATTACAACAGGACCACAAGGACAGAAGGAGAGGGAATTCCAATCAATCAGTACGGTGGACAGAGATTGAACATGAGGACCACTGGGACTTTTCCCATGTGGGCTGGTCAACTTTTAATTCAGCTGTCCTGACTAAATTTAGGTAAAAGGTAAATACAACGATTTTAAAGGGAAACATTGTCACACCAGCCCATTTAAAACAATGTGGCCACATCTGTAGGATTTTAAAAACAAGTTGCTATGATTATTTATTTCTTATTCTAGACATTCAAAAGATGTATTGTTTGTCGTCCGGTTTAATTGTAAACCATGAAACCATCAAAATTCTAAAAAAAAAACATGATACAGATTTTTGGTCAAACCGCCCAACACTATTTCAGACATATCAAAACATTTCCAAAATCAATATACCTGCAAATTAACTAAATAATAGAGCAGACATGGTTTGTATTTGTCTGGTAAAGGTCCTATAGGCAGTTTCGTAATCCCAGACCATCCTTGGATAACATCAAACTCAAAATGTTCCTTTTTCACAAACAGAAATGACCTTTATAACTCAGCAAGCCCTTCCACCATCCTTCTCACTCTCTCTACTCAGAATCTACACACACACCCACAGACACAAGTGTAATCTTTGAAAAAGGCTGAAGATGCAGATCTCAATCTAGAAAAGGATTATAGGATGCCACTCCACTCAGACTTGAGGGGCAAACGAGAGTAAAGCAGAGGCTCAGAGAACATCCAACATTTTAACCCTTAAACATGGCCAGCATGTTAACAAAAACCATAATAGTATATCAATAGATGATTACTGCTTTTTAACAGCACAACACGTACATAAAAGGTGAATCTTACCATATTACATGACTATATATTTCCATTTTATGGAAATATTTTCTCACTCTAAAACTCTGGAAGTCTAAACAATAATGAAAGGTCCTGTTGGTTGGTTACGATTGCAGAAACACTCTGCATGTGCATTACGTGCTTGTGCATGTGTAAAATGAGGAACATGTTGACTCTGTCAGACTGTATTAATCATCATGGATTAACGGTTCCCAGTGAATAAACTGTAAGAGACAGACGCATGCCAGAAAAAGAGTGATTATGTACATAACTGCATCAATCAGCCCTGAACATTTCTAAACAAGACACCTATACCTCATTATCATTGACAGACACAGCCCATCCACTTTCCCACTCCCGCTAAGCCCCGCCTACTGTTTGTGTTTCCGAAACCAGCAGCATCTTAGAAAGCAGAGCTCAGCATCCCTGTGGCTGTGTTCATATCGAAAGCTGCACTGCTATTCATGCTCTGCCAAGTCTATGCAGTTCATAAAACACCTGCATGCTGTTCAAAAGTTATCATTGATCTCAATGTGATACTTCTGTCGTTTTTGTCCTTTCTCTATGGCTCAAGAATCCACAATCAGGACAAGATGCTAGCAGAGTACGGTATCATTATTTCACCATTTTTTTTGCAAGATTGTTCACGGTCTCTTCTTGTCAGCTGGGTACCGAAGCAAGTAATCACACTGTCCTCGGGACCAATTAAATGCGACTTCCCCTCATTTCCTCAACAGTCTCACTTCCTGCACCACTAAACAGGTTAATTGAAATGATCAGTTATTCATTGTTCTGTCCATATGTGGAACATTCTCTCTCCTGCCCCTCTTTTTCTAAAGATACCAGATTAAATTTAGATAAATAATGAATCCTCATCAGTCCTCTGCTGCTTGCTATCCAGGCTGTGTCAACAAACACCAACATTATTCTTTGTCAGTCTGTCCAGGAATCAGTCAATAAATCCATGAGTTGAACCTCCTGACTGTTTTTCTCTCACAGCCCACACACACTCACATCTATCTTGCCATCTAGCATGTTTTCGGTTCTCTCTGCTACACACAAACACGCACATTCTATCATAGCGCATGGGGACTTTTCTTTGGCTTCCAACTGTTTTAATCTGAGCTTTTTATATTTTCTATCCCTTTAACCTAACCCTTGCAGAAATATTTTTGGATTTTAAAATAAATGTTTTTTTAAATTAAAGTTGCCTTGTAAAAGAAGTAATGATGTCAAACAGATGACTATAATATAAATTATTATTAAAAATGTAATTACTTCAATTAATAATTCAAAATGTTTGAAGAAAATAATTATTAATATTAAACCTATACATATTTAATATAACACCAATAATACAAATATATTTGATTAAACTATTAAGTTTTTAAAAAATAAATTCTGAAAAGATATGAGGGCGAGTAAATGATGTAGATGACAGAATTTCTTTTTTTGGGTGAACTCTCCATATAAGGCATTTTTAAACATGCCTTATTAAAGCCATTTTTGCTGATAGGGACCATTAGCTGTTCCCAGCCATGTAGGTAATTACAGGTTGTACTATCCTTTTGGGCACAATTTGATCCCAACAATGACACACATCCTCTAGACAGACAGACACAATGCTGAGGATGTTTATAATGATGATACCCATAATGCCCCTGTGAAGTACCTTTTGCCCTCTCTCCAGGGCACAAATCTGAAACACAGCAGAAATACTATACACACACACAACACAGGTGAAACGGAAATCATTCAAAAAGGGTTTCATCCACCCAACTTTTCCTCTATTCATCTAATCTTTTCCTTAATGGGTAGGGTGGTTAGGAGCACAATGTGAAAAAGCAGTTTTTTCTGTCTCATAAAAGACAATCATTACTCGTTTCTTTCTGGCGCTCTTTGAAGTAAAAGGTCAAGTTGTTCTGTCTGTGTGAAGGACTGCACCGTGTTTGAGTAATTATCTCGGACTGGAATTGCCAGAGTGTTGGACTAATTATTTTTGCTGTTAGAACCCTAACGAGCAGCAGAACTGTAGGCGTGAGCTGGCGGCTGCTGGCAGAACATGATCAGTGCTTACAAATGATCACTAACAATCAGACGATCTCCTAAATTTTGCACTAAAACACACACATTCAGCCAAGCTCTAAATCACAAAACACCCAGCTGTGCTCCTAATGTCACCTTTCCTGCGAGAACAAGCTGAACGCGGCTGAACCAAAGTCTGGTCACACAAACTTTCACATCTGATTGCTGTCTAAAGATGAAGGTTTTTTCTTTCATGAGACTGAAGTCTTTGAATAAAACTTAAAAAGATAGGATAGATGAATGATTTCACACAAGACCCATTTACCTTTCTTAGCAACAGCAGAATTCTGAGCATCAGAGCTTATTAGACATCTCCATTCATACTGGAATGTAGTTTTTTTCTTTATCCAGCATAATTACAAAATTCCATTTTATTTTTTGCAAAACATTAAATGCCATTAAGTGCTTGAGAGTACACAGAATTGGATGTTTAAATGTCAACAAGCACTTGAGTCACATAAGGGCAGTTATGCGCTCGGAAGGTAACGGAATGGATGGAATGAATAAATTGCATAGATAAATGAGTGAAAAAATGGTTCAGATTCTTTCAGCAAAGGAAACGAAACTTTTAGCAGCATATTATTCTCTTACAGCCGGTGTCAAAAACACTTGTTCTCTGCTGCGAGTGAAATTGAGCTCAAGTTTCAGTAGCATGACTAAAAGTACACTGTAAAAAATGATATGATGAAACATTCATGACAACTTATGTTTTTAACTTATTTTAACTCTTTTCAACTATTATTTATAAGTTATAGCAATTCAGCACTAGGCAAGATTTAAAATCGTGAGTTGATATGACTTGTGCTTTTAAGTTGATATTACTTACAATTTTAAGGCAGCCACAAAACTTGTGTACCAATACTATTATTTCATGAGCAAAAGTTACAAAATATTAAAAATGCCTTTAAATAGCCATGCATTGCTTAGGTTGCAAAACAGCTCAGGTCATCGACCTGTAGAGTAAATCTACAGTATGCTGTCTTTTTTTTTTTTTTTTTTTGCCTCTCACAAATACACTTCACGTTTCTAACCTGTGTGCAGTCATGAGGAAAAAACTTTCTGGTTAAAATATACTCAGCTGTGAACACGCAAGCACGCTCTTGAACTATTTCAGCGAGTGGAAACCGTAATCATGTTAGCACTAACTGGAAAGTGTAATCTTGAGCTATAAAGCATGCAGTAACTCGCACAATGAGGATGAAGTGTGAATGCTCTTGTGTCTGCAGGGATTACAGCACAAGAATGGCTACTCAATCTCACGGTTCAATGCATATGTGAGACATGCAATGCATGCATTCATATATACAAAACTTCAGCCATATGCATACTTGCAAATATGTTCACATTGTAGAAAAAAAAATCTCACTCATTCTCTTGCACTGTAATTCACACATACACTGTAAAATGGTTTAAATGTAAATGTCTTTCAATCTTGAAGGTATATATTTGTCTTACTCGTTAAGCACAAACAGTTTAAGGACAAATAAAAAAAAGTTTCCAATGGGGTAAGAAAAATAAGATAATATATCATATAGATGATATAGCTATTAAAAAGGTGTAAGGTGTATTCTCAGAAAATTGTCATGACATCATATATTTGCATTTATTCATTTATCAGATGCTTTCATCCAAAGCGACTTACAAGTGCAGACAAAAGAAGCGCACATTGCAGAGAACAAAAAACGTACACCTCAAAAGAAGCCTTTAAACTATTCACACAAACCCACACAGAAGCACACGCATGCTCCTCACGCTGCAAATCTAAACCATGTCAGCTATCTCATCACGCTTGGAGGTGCCAGGGCAGCCATCTTGTCGGCGCGTTTCGAGGGTGTATGTGAGAACCCCCTGCTGTGCAGACATGTTCAAATGCTTCTCTATATAACAACCAGATACACATTCCCTCCATAAACACTTAGTATCGGTTCTCATGACTGACACCAGCCCACATCATGCTGGGGGTCCTATTCTTAGCCTCCAGTGGCTCTTCGCTGAATTCCGGCATGTTTGGGTGGATTCTGTGACTCATTTGTTTTTATCTCTGTGCTGGAATGTTGAGTCAGGAACTGGACACCAGGAAACGGAACATAAGGATGAGAGTAAAACTCTCTCAAGATGTAAAGCAAAATGGTGAAAAAGCAACATTTCAGAATCTCATTTCACTTTTCAAACACCTGTTGTGCAGACCGCTTGCACAGGAGCAGTGAGTTTTTAAGCAAACCTGAGCAAATAGTGCACTTTTGAACAACACTATAATGCAAGGACAAATACAGTTATTTTACACTATAAATGCAATGTGGTTACATGCATTTCTGAGTACCTCCAAATGTGCTGCAAGTGATCACAGTTTGTTTTGGACCCCATTTACAACTGAATATAGCACGGACCACTTGAAATCTGATCACTGTGCAGAGGTTAGGAGACAGATATAGAGAGGAAGAGAGAGAACGAGAAAGTTGAGGACTGTGTGCATTTTTTAATTTCGAAGATTAATTGCTTGAAAGACAAGACTCACCTGTAGCTTCACCAACACCTGAGTTGCACACTCTTCCTTCCAGAAAAGAATGTCTGAGAATATCTCTCTCATGTCTACATGCTTGTAAGTCCTTATAATACTGAGAATGGAAAAAAACACACCAGTATAATAAAAATAGACAGAGGGTTGGTGGTCATCAGATAGTTGCTTCCTAGCAACCAATAAAATCTGCATTTAACGAAAATAATAGAATATTATAGATTATAGATTATAGAAATTAATGTGAAGTTTAAGGAGTGATGTTCTTAAAATCTAACGCGCTGGGAAGAGTGGTAAAGCTAAGAAGTGAATGAATGAGCCTACACATATAAAAATTGAATTTTTATGCTACCGTCATCACAATTTTGACTTGACTCCAATTCCAGTATCAATGTTATAATTTACCATCCATGATCTAAAATCAAACAAAAAATGAAATTATACTTTCTTACCTCAAATTTGGTTTGTCTCATGTAAATCCTTCATATTTTTACACTTACAATTTCTACAGTCACCTCAGGAGGATGGTGGTCATGTATGAAACTGATTTCAGACCTGTGTGTGTATGTTTAGTATGATTCTGATTATGCTAAAATTATCTAAAACACATACGCGTGAAGTTTGACATGCACTTTATTTAATAAAGACAAAATAACACTTTTGAAGAGGAACTGACTTTTGATGTCCAATGAAAACACCACAAGCAGCTTGACGGTCACACTGCAGCACAGCAGTTTATAGCACACAATGACCAAAATAACACAAGCTCTCGTGAAACTTAAAGTGCTTTGCAAGTTTCTTTCACTTTTGGCCTAAGTCAGGCTTTTCTTCTTCACGGGCTCCCTCTCAGTTCTGTGCGCTCCAGAAAGGAGCGGGATGTATGTATCGCTACGCGATGCTCGCAAGGCACCTTCCCACGCGTTCCCGGGCGCGTCAGACCTGCACGAGGAGCTTCTCACCGCGAGCTCGAGCTCGCGCAGCTCCATGAGTTCCAGCTCGTGCTTGGCGGCGGTTTCGAGCACCTTCTGCTTGTTGTAATAAATGACGAAGTTGTTGATGATGGGGTGGATGGGCAGCGCTATGGCGATCACCCCGCACAGGAAGCTGATGGCCGCGTTGCACCGGCCTAGGGTGGTTTTTGGGTAGATGTCCCCATAGCCGACGGTGGTCATAGTAATGATGGCCCACCAGAAGGACTGCGGGATGCTTCTAAACAGCGTCTCCGGGTGGCTTTGCTCCATGGTGTACCCGAGCGCGGAGAACACGAAGATGCCCACTCCCATGTACATGAGGAGCAGCCCCAGCTCCTTGAAGCTCCGTTTGAGCGCGTACGTGAGCGTCTGCAGGCCAGAAGAATGGCGCGCCAGTTTGAAGATCCGCGCAATGCGCATGATGCGGAGCGCCTGCACCGCCTGCTGCACGTTGACCAGCTCCATCATGGCCGTGCCGAGGTACGTGAGAACCAGCACCACGTAGAACGGCAGGACGGCCAAGAAGTCTATCATGTTCATGAAGGAGAGCGCGAAGCGCAACTTGTTTGGGGACGATGCGAGGCGCAGCACGTACTCTACCGTGAACCAGCCAATGCACGCCGTCTCGATAGCATCCAGAGTCGGATGCTCAACGCGGTTCCCCTCGGAATCCTCCACCTGGAGGTCCGGTATGGTCCCGAGACACATCACCACAGATGACACCAGAATGAACAGGAAGGACACAACGGCAATTACGCGTGCGGGGAGCGAGGACTCTGGTTTCTCCATGAGCTTCCAGAGGAACTTCTGCCACCTTTCAGTGCGGCTCACGTTAGGGTCACAGTCCAAATCATCCAGGATCATTTTCACCTTGTCCGCAATCTCTGCCAACTCTTCCTCCTTCTCACTCAAGTTACTCTTGCAGCATTCGTCCAAGTAGCTCAAGTCGATCTTCCAAAACTCCATCTCTTTGATAAAACAAATAGGGCAGATTCCGCGCTTCATATGGACCTCTCCAAAGTAGTACACTTCCACGATGCATTTGAACGAGTCGGGGTCTCTGTCGAAGTAGAATTCTCGTTTTCCAGGGTCGTAATCATCGCAGAGCGAGGAAATGACATCAAAACTCCGAGTTGAGCAGTTCACTAGTTCGGCGAGCCTGCTGTCCGGATAGCGGTTCAGAATGTCTCCGCACAGCACCAGCCGCACGCCGCCGATGTTTACGGCGATTTCTTTCTCGTCGCTGCTCGACGAGCCGTTACAGTGCGCGAACCGGGTCCTCGGTAGCGTCCACATCCTCACAGCCCTAGTCTCTAAACATTTAAATGGCGTTAAATGTTAGGAACAGTGAGTTGTAAGAAAAAGCGCATGGAGACGCAGGGTCCTCTTATGTCAAAAGAGGATGCCGATTAACTTCGGAAATACTAAAGACATGCTAAGAGATTAAAATCAATACATTTTGTCTTGAAAAAAGCTTTGATAAGAAAAAGAATCAAGAGAATGCTATCTTGATACAAGCAGATAACATTTCTGTGCGCTTTTGCGCAGTGAAAGCGCGCAGTTGGCACAGCAGTAACAGGTCTCCCCCTCCTCCCTGTGCACCTCTCTCTCTTTCTCTCTCCTTCTCTCTCCCTCTGTAACCCCCAATCCTTTATTAATATATCTCGCCTGGTGTTTCCTGCCATTTCCAGCCTGTTTTTAACAACTCTTTTGCCCAACTTACAAAAGACCAATAATAGTAAATAGAGAGCGATTTTGAAGAAGGGTAAGGGGTTGACTTTTTCTAAGAGTTGGCATGGTCTCGGGCTCAATTCTGTTATTATTGATACTTTTTAAAAAGTTTTTCTCGCGCAACGCAAATAGTAATTTTCCGTCAGTGGTCTAGTAACCAAAACATCGGTTATAAACAGGTGAAAATATGGGCTCTATCTTGTCGTAAAGTTTTGTGATTACAGATTGACAACTGTGGCAAATATATATATATACGTACAATCTTTTTTTCTCTCTTTTGTGAAGCTCCGAGTTAAACTTTATTACACCAGTAACATACGTAAATCACATGGTTGTGAAAAGACAGTTGTTCACTCACCTGTTACTTGCACAGCCCACAAGATACTGGATATTTCCATAAAGTCCAAGTTGATTCATACATCACAGGCCTTTTTCACAGGACGAACGTATGTGCTAAATAAAAACACTGAATAGAACGTTTCTGAATTAGCATTAGTCACTCAACATTTAGTTCTCAGTTTGTCGGGGAGAGGCGCTCAACTGCATCCCTGGGTAATTGCGCCACCCTTAGAAATTTCACTAGAACTGCAACATAGACAACTAGCTTTTTTAAACAATTGACTGACAACTGAACATTTCCATCATTACCCAGGGAACTTATACTGACACGCTGAACATTTAGTTGTCACAATGGGAACCTGCTATTAGATACTCTATTATATAGCTGCTGTGTAATGTCTTTAAGCAAAATGTAAACTAGTTAAAAAATATGAAGAACAAAATTAATGGAACTGCAAAATGTACACAAATTGTGTCAAACACAACATTTATGAATATTTCTTTGTCCAGAGAACAAAATTAGAGAAAAAGTACTTTTTTAGTAACTGAACCTTCGACTCAAAATCTAGTTACCCTGACAACTTGCCCTAGTCTCCCCAATTCAATGAAGCACTGATTTGTTAAGCATTAACCATCAAGTCATAGAAATACATTATATAATGTTACTTGTTCTCGGTGACTCCTGTGGTCAGCAATGATTTCAGTCTGAGAATTATAAAAGCAAAAAAGATGAAAGTAGCAACAGTAGTGGTTCTAGTTTAGAAAATCAGACATTTTAATATTTCAAAGTCAAATCAATCACCATGGAAACAAACCTTCAGATGGGCTGGTATGTGCAAAAAACACCACATTCAAAACCACTGCCGCAAAACCAGACAAACCTGGAGAAAATCCCATATCTCCACAGGTATGGCTTCATTCAGCTTGTTTACAGTGAAATATTTAATCCTTATTCAAACATTGTTTGTATAATAATACAGCACAAAAAATTCATCATACTTTCCTGTAATGAGGCAGGTAGACAGTAAGAGTAAGAGTTCATTAAAATAATAAAAGGAAAACAATGTAAGCTGATTTAAATTGGTTGTGCTAAAAATTGGAGACTGAAAATAATTAAATAAAACCTACAACTAAGTCAAATGGAAAACAGCCAGCCAAACTAGACGTTTACACGGTTTTGGCAATGCAGTCAGACCAACTGGCACATGCCTATTTTACACACACACACACACACACATACACACACACACATCAGTGTGCACATACATACATACACACACACACACACACACACACACACCAGTAGCTGTGCAGTTAATCCTCTGGAGTATATAGGAAGAGTTGAAGTGCATCGGTCTGTGGTGTTCATCCACCATAATTTAAATTAAAGGCTCTAAAAGCAGGAGAGTGAAGCCAGATCCACTTCATCCTCTCTCCTGCTTGTTTCTATCACTCTCAGTTCATGTTATTTCACCAAGCCGATTTTCTTGGCCTCTGTTTCATAGATCAGAAGTCTCCACATTTTCACTATAAACACTTCTGCTTCCTCATCCAGTACCTGTAGGAAACACACCCATTATTATCCACACGGTAAAGAGATGAATCTAACAAAAACATGTCCAGGTCATAATTCACCTCAAAATTAAAAGAAAAAAATGTGACTGTGTTTCTACAAAATGCTTATTGTTAAAATTAATTTGGTAATGAGAAACTCTGGCACTTTGGTAATGAGAAATGTGCTAATTGAAAATAAATATGAAATTTGACATATATAATATAATATATTCTAAATATCATATTCTACTATACTATAATATAGTATATCATATCATATCATATCATATAATATGAAATAGTATGATAGCAACATAAAATATGATACTAACATGACAGGTTTTGTGAGACTCACAAAATTATTTATTAGGAATATGTGCAAATATCAAACCACTTTTAAATGTGCTATTTACCATGGCAACATCATCCAGAATTCCCTCTGGCGTGCTGTGAGCCATGACCTGCAACAAAACAAAACACATTAATATAGAGAATGGAAAACAGACAATATTCCCTCTAAGATACAGACACAAACGCACCTTTGAACAGACAAAGTCAACTAGTGTGGCTTCCTCTTCTCCAATGTATTCTATGATTTTCTTATTGATCCAGGGGCGGATCCTCCTGTCCATCAATGTCTAAGTGGGCAAAAGAGTCCTCAATACATTACATGCACACGCATCTACATAAACTGTTCAATATCTTTGATGAGCAATTACCAGCCAAAATATACAAATAAACAGCCATTTGAAGAAGTCACACTAATTAGCTTGTCTAATAGCTTTTCTCTCACCGTGTCCACCATGTTCCAGTCCAGCGGATAATTAAACAGCTCTTGTTTGACTGTGGGAATTTTCTCAATCAGACTCTTGATGTGTTTTCGTTTCTCTTCTGTATTTACACCAGACCGTGACCCTGTAACCTCTGCTCCATCTAGGCTAAGGCCTCCCCTCTCATCCTCACTGTAGTCGAGAGGTACCAGCTTCCTCTTTTTGGGTGCTTCCTCTGCCTCCTCCTCATCAAACTTATTAAAGACGCTGTCCACTGCAGTAAGAGCCTTTCGTCTTCCTGCCTGGGGCAATTTAGGACTGCCTGCAGCCCCTGAGAGACAAAAAGCTGTTTGAAACCATTTGACGCAAAGGAGAAGAAAAATTTTATGAACAAAAAAAAAAAAAAAATCTAAATACTGAATATCTTAATGTAAGATACCATTCAAAATTTGAAGTCAGTAAGATTTTTGTTTTGTTTTTAAAAGAAAGTCTCCTATGCTCACCAAGGCTGTATTTATTGATCAAAAATACAGTAAAAACTAAAATATTGTGAATTATTATTACAATTTCATCTGTTTTCTTTTTTAAAAATCTTAATTTTTTTTTTTTTTTTTTTTTTTCAGGATTTTTTGATGAAGAGAATTCAAAAGAACAGAATTTGAATTTTTTTTTTTAAAAAAATCAAAGACGCCAAACCCTTGAACGGTGGTGTAAATAAAAATAGATTTATAGACTAAATAAAGATAGACAGAGAGAGACAGATAGATAGATAGAATTATGCCAAATTTAAGGATGAAAAAATAAATTTTAAAAATAAAACTGAACTGAATTGTTGCAATTCAGGCTGAAGTAACTACTATTGAGGGTTGGATGTTTAAAACATAGGTTAGGGGTCAAGCTCAATCATAATAATAAAGTATAATAATAATAAAGTATATATATATATATTCCTATTCCTATATAAGAAATATCTCACTAAATCAGAATTTTCTGCACATCAGCTCTAATGCTTTTGTTTGTCAATTCCTTACAGAAATAGCTTAAAATCGTTCAAGTAACACACAGACCTAGTTTGAGACTGAGGCCTATTTTAGGCCTGAGCTCTTCTGTGGGCGGGGCCTCATGTGAAGCGTTCTCATGCATCGTGACGGCGTGTGGTGATTCGCTGCCAGGTGTGAGGGGCGTGGCATTGCCACTGGCCGAAGAGATAGAGGGTGCCGTCGGAACAGGTCTGAGTGTGGGCTTCAAGCATGGCTTGACCTCTCGGTCATCATCGTCCTCCTCTTCGTCTTCCTCTCGGTCTGTGATGTTATTGTCCGAGGAGTACGCCTCCTGCTCTGTGCCTTCTTTTGTCTGATGCTCCTCATGGGAGATGTGCAGCACCTCCTCGCTCTGCTCTTGCTTTAGAGGAGGCTGCCGCTGTTTCTCTGCTTCTTGCTCTATCTTTAAGGCAAAAAACAAAGTTAGACGCACAGACACAGACGAATGCAGACATAAAAATGCACACACATACGCACCCTCTGAAGTTCAGCATCAGGGTCTGGGTGTCCTTCTGCTAGGAGTCTCTGTCTGATCTCCTCCAACTCATCTTTCTCTCTTTTTCTGTCCCTCTCATCTAATTCCAGCTCTTTCTCTCTATCTCTCAATCGCTTCTGCAATGCACTGCCCCTGAGAGAGACAAAAAGAGAGCAAGACCAGAATTATACACAGGGCGAGGTAATGTATTTGAACACAACAGAATATATGGGTTTTTCTTAAACTACGGTCACCTACTGTAAAATGATAAATTAACATTATTTATATTTTGAGACTTTTTTCCCCCCATTATTTTGCAGAGTAAAAACTGCATTACTGTTATTCAACTACCTTGACATGTAAGTATTTGCATAATTTCATTGGGTTTGTACCTGTAGTATTTGGGATCATCTCTGTCATCATCATAATCCTCCAGGAACTCTTTCAGGCGCTTGGCTTCTTTAGTCTGCAGGAAAAAAAAGTGCTAGTTTCTATTGGAACTAATCATGGCCAAGACATATATCGATGATTTTGTGGCCATTAGGTTTTCTGCAGAGTGTGTCATTAGAATAATTTCCTTCCTTGTGCTACGACTCAAAAATATGACAAAAAAAGATCATACAAAGATGGCAAAAATGTTTTAGTAAAAATATATGTACACTACCATTCAAAGGCATGGGTACAGAAATAAAAATTAATATTTTTATTCAGCAAAAATGCATTAAATTGACAGTGAAGCTATTTATAATAATATTACTTCTTGCATTAAACAGTTTAAATCTTTTCGGCTACAATGGATGATTGCTTGAAATTATGGTTGGCCAACTAAGGAGAAAATAATTTTCTTTTAAACCATTTCAGCAAAAATAAAACGCAAAAAAAAAAAGTTACCACCTCCATCATCATGTGTATAAATAGACTCTGATAGCTAATAGTTTTATACGTTTATTCTTACCATCTCTCTGTGTCTTTCCTCTTCTCTCTCTGTTTCTTTACTGTAATCCCTTGCTTTTTTCCTCTCTCTGATCTCCCAGTTTTTCAAGCGCTGTAAAAGACAAACACCACATTATCTTACTGTGTTTGGTTACAAGCACAGATCTCTTTGTCCTGCATTCGAGAATAAAGGAGGGCAGATGATTTAGAAGCAGGACACAACAGAGCTTCAGAGACAGAAGCAGTGCTTTGGAATGGCACAAATTTTCTCTCACCACCAGCCTTTCTGCACTTTTACGGACCAAAACCTTATTAATTATACTAATACAATTAGTTTAACATGATGATTTTGAGTAGTAAATTCTAAATGTGCAAAGAGCTTGGCATTCCATGATGTTCAATTATAATCATCTAAAACAGTACATTTTAGATTCCAAACCTCCTGATAGGCCGCCTCCTTTTCACGTAACTTCCTCTCCAGCTTCCGTCGTTCATACGCCTCCTCCTCATCTTCCTCACGCTCTCTTTTCTTCTCTTCTCGACTCTTCTCCCTTCAAAACACAACGCGCCCACACACAACATTTATTCTGTACATTAGAAACTAGCAATTACACTACTCACAGAACATAAACAACACTTACAAAGAATATAGAGACAAAGATACTAGCTGAACCTTTTAGATTGTTCCAGAAATGTTCCAAATATTCTATTTTATGAGACTAAAGGCTATGAAATGAAATATTACAAATACTTTATATAACAATTTTAAAGGGATAGTTCACCCAAAA
>SCHK01198313.1:8770-21054 GCA_004124795.1 Poropuntius huangchuchieni
CGTGCACTAAAACATCAGTCAATAAGGTTTTTAGAGCTTTATGAAAACCATTTTTTGGGATTAAATGGGTTAATTGATTGATTGGAATCGTGTGGATTATTGTGGTGTTTTTATCAGCAGTTTGGACTCTCATTTTGACGGCACCCATTCACTGCAGAGGATCTGTTGGTGAGCTAATTATGTAATGCTGAATTTCTCCAGATCTGTTCGGATGAACAAACAAACTCATCTACGTCTTGAATGACCTAAGGGAGAGTACATTTTCAGCTAATTTTCATACAGTATGTGGGTAAACTACTCCTTTAATTAAGACTGTCCTTATGAAACAATATTCATGCTCTTTTATAGAGGCTGAACTCAGTCCATATTTTATTTTTAATACCCTTCATAAACCAGCAGATGGAGCAAGATGGAAACTTAGATGAAAGATGGAAAACGGAAACAAACAGATGAAACAAAGCAGATATTATAACACAAACAGTCATGTTATTGTGGAAATACATATGTAAGACAGTGAAGTAAGGAATCTGGAGTAAATTGAATTTGTTGTTAAATGTCCTGTTGTCTGGTTATGGTCACACAGCACTGAATGTCTTTAATGTGCAGCCCATCAGCTCCTTCCACTTCAGGATGTTGAATCGTTTAAATCTTTTGTTTAATCAGTTTTTATTAGTAAAGCCTGTCATTTCTGCTCAAGGATGAGATGAATTTAACCAGACTTGTCAGTGCCACCTAGGGGACACGTGTCTGGTTGGTGTGATTCTGTCAGGCTTAATTTTTCCATTAAGCCTTAATAATTCTGCAGAAGATTTCCCATGAATCTTTGTGGGTTCTTTCATTTTAATCATGAATTTCTATTCACCAGGAGCCAAATCTGTTTAACAAAGTTTGACATGATCAAACTGACTGAGAAAAGAAGTGGGAAAATTGCTTTAACTGTTTCTTGTAATACAGGAAGTGGTAAAAGATAGATTAAAAAATGATCACGGAATTTGTCTTGCTCTCTTTTCTTTTATATTTGGATCAAAATGATGAGGCCCAGACTAGTGTCTCACATTTCAATCAGTTCTGGTTTAAATATATATATATATATATTATTTCCACAAAGGATGCTTTGAGGGACATTTAGTATATTACAATATTATGTTTCTGTAAGATAAATTTTAATGAATACATGCTGTATTTTCAATCTTTTATGCCAGTTCAGTGCACATTTGTCTTTAATGTCCATTTTTGTCTGAATGTTGCCAGACAAGTTCATTAAAAAGGATAAAATGAATGAATGAATGAATACATAAGCAAACAAGCAATAAAAAAAAGTATTTATATATAAGCTATATTTGTTTTGTTTTGTAACAAGCCTTACTTGTTCTCAGACATGGGTTATTTAAAACCGGCCTGCTTGTCATTACGTGGCCTAGTTTAACATGGATTGAACGTAAATTGAGTATTTTGTAATTTCACTAACATGGGTGTGAAGTGTGAAGTGAACTTCCACTGATGAACACATGAGGGCAGCAATGGGCTGAGCACGTTGTCATATTTGAGTTATTTTCTGTTCCTGTCAAGTGACATGTTGATGACTTAGTTGCATGTGATATAGCCTAAATTAATAAATGTATGAAAAAAATATATTTGTAAATGTGTTCAGGCTACTAATAAAAGTAAATATTTGTGCTGGGGAACAGCCTGATTCTAAAATGTAATTGTAAGTAGTGGAGAGACATGATTTTTTACTTAATATATTTTGTTATATTTCAGGAGGTCTCCTATCAGTTGAAATTCTAAGAGCCTCTATTCTAAACGGTCCTTGCCTTGTCTTCTGTAGCACTGCGTCTTTAAGGATATGGGCGGGGCCTCGTGATGGTGGGCGGGGCTCATGTCTGTCTGGGTGTGCGGCGGCCCAGCGTCTCACTGGCAGTGTGAAAACGGAGAGAAGTGAAGGTAAGCCTCGGCACACTTCTGCTTTCTCCGCGTTATTATTAGAGCACTGATGTATAGAGGCGGAGGCGCACAGCCAGTGTCAGTCACCCACAGTTAGAAATAATGATACCATTCTACAAATAGGAGTGTGTCAGGCTTTCAGTGAACCTGTTGATAAATATGATCTTATCATCCGATTGTAACACAGGACGTCATACTACTGAGAAGAAGACTGTTTGACTTTTAGTGAATATAAACCGTCGTTCATAAATGCAATACGTTTTACTGAATAGCTTGTGCCATCGAGTTGAGAATATGAATGTGAAATATGAGTGTTTCATTGCGAATTATATAATAATTATTATTATATATATTATAATTAATAATTGAGATTGAATTACCATAATTTTTTTTGTATTATTTTGTATGTCTCCTTTTGATTTATTTCAGATTGTGTTAAATTACACCTGTTGCTGTGACTGCAAATAGCAAAAAGATTGTGTCCACGGCCCTAACCCAACTCCTAAAATCCAAAGACAGTAATGGTTTTATTAAACTGTTCTTCCATAACCCAAAATCCGCCCCTAAAATCAGTTTGATGCGCATCAGATTGGTAATTGGTTAATAGGAAATATATATGTCCTACTTGTATATACCATCTTAAAGGGACAGATCACCAAAAAAAAAAAAAAAAAAAAAAAAATTCTGTCATCATTTACTCATCCTCATGTCACCCCAAACCTATATGACTTTATTTCTACTGTGGAAAATAAAAGATGATATTTTGAAGAATGTTGGTAACTAAACAGTTTTGGTGACCATTGATTTCCATTGCATCGATTAAGAAAAAATAAATAAATAAATAAATAATGACCACTGAGACATTTCTCAAAATAGCTTCTTTCTTTGTTTCATTTTGGGTGAATTCATAACTCATTTTATTATTCTAAAACACCAGTTTCAGCAGGTGAAAACCATGGCAGCTCCATTCAGATCACTTGTGGAAGATTATCCAAGATACCTCAAATCTTTTGAGCTTTTTCTGGAGCGCTCATCAGAGCACCAGTGCATGCAGGACTTCATTCATAATACGCTACCAGACATACTGGCAAGGTGCTTTATCGTTCTTGATGAATGTCATATTTTATTCATTTAGCCTGTCCTAGATTTGTAATACAGAGTGTGCCAGCAGATTTAACAATGACAAGATATTATAATATTATCTTGCCTTTATTATGTTCTCTCTCGCTCTCTCTGCAGCATTGGAGGGGGAAGATCCGTTTTCAATGTAATGGGAGTAGGGAGTGGAGCAGGTATACTTTTCATAACGACTGAATTATTAAGATTCAGTTTATATCACCATTTCATACAGTATATCAGATTTTAATACCTAACAGAGTTCTCACGTCTCCATATTCATCTAATTTCCAGGTGAGATTGATCTGGAGATGCTAGCTCAGCTACACCTAAAACATCCACATGCCAAAGTGGACAATGAAGTGGTGGAACCAAGCAATGACATGCTGCACAAATATAAAGGTACCAATCATTTTATTGATGTTCTGACCATATATGCTTTTACTAATTCTACCAGTGAATGGCTATTTATTTATTTTTTTCTGTTCAGTTCGAGTGTCAACAACTCCAGATCTTGATCATATAAACTTTACATGGAATAAGATGACGGCATCTGAATTTGAAAAACATTGGCAAGAGAAAAACCCTGGGAAAAAGATGGACTTCATTCACATGATACAGGTTTTGAGCTACCAACAAATTATCGTTTTTAAGTTGTGACATAAAGGAAGTAGCGACAGATCTTTACTTCCATTTTCTGACCTTTTTGGGTAAATTTGAATTGTCAAAAATATTTATGATTCTGTTAATTGGTTGTTGATTGGATGGAGGCAGATCTAAATGCAGCCGATTGTAAGAAAGGGATGGGTCCCTTACATCAACAGAGAGAAGCCTAATGTTTTACAGAGATTGAGTTATGCCATTTTAATTTAAAATACTAAATTACAAAAAAAAAAAAAAAAACATATGCATGGATGAATCTTTTACAATAAGTTCAGAATAACACACATTTGGAAAAAAGATTAATTTTAATTTCATGTGGCATTTTCATTCATTTGATATTAGTCAATTAAAGTGATATTACTGAGGTCTGTATAATATCAGACATATTATTTTTTTGTTGTGTTTGCAGAATACTAATATCGGTTTGTTTAACAGATGCTGTACTACGTCAAAGATCCAGAGGCCACCGTCTCATTTTTTCGGGGGCTTCTACACAAAGATGGGAAACTCTTAATCATTCTGGTGTCAGGTACAGTAAATGCTGTTCAAGTTCAAAACTTCGCCAACTGCATAACCTAAATTATGTACCATTCAAGTAACTATACCTTGTCTAACAGGTTTAGCTCAACTATGCTCAGGCTCAGAGAAATAGAGTGTAAAATCAGCCAAAAAAAAAAATGTTTCTGTTCTGTTTAATGAAAAAATGACATAAGTTCTGCTTCCACTAATTGTAGGTGAGAGTGGATGGGGAAAATTATGGACAACCTTTAGAAAACAACTCTGTAATACTGAGATCACTCAGTGTGTTACTACTGGAGATATAAAGACCTTTCTAGATACTGAGGGCATCCCCTACCGGAACTATGAGCTTCTGTCCCAGATGGACATCACAGAGTGCTTCACTGAGGGAGACCAGGTGGGAGAACTGCTGCTGGATTTCCTTACCGAGGTCATAGAGTTCAGTAAGAATGCTCCCGAAGACCTGAAGAAAGGAGTGCTGGACTTACTGAGACATCCTGACTGCAGTAAAGAGGTGGATGGAAGGATCATATTCAACAACAACCTGGGAGTCTTAGTGGTTGAGCCGTAGCTCCAAGATTCCTTTATATCTCACCTGCACAAGAATATACAGTGGTTCTCAACCTTTTTGTCCACATTCTCAATAATATTGAAAGGCTCCATGACTTTTCCAGCTTTTCATGATCTACTGATAATGATTAATATTTCTTCATTTTAAAAGCTTTAAAAATTATACAGATGTGTATTCATTAATACATGGAGTTGTAAGATTTTTTATTAATTAACATGATATTTCTAGGTCTAGAAATCACACTTTTAAAATCAGACTACCTCTTTTTTTAAGCCCTTTTTTAAAAATTAGTTCTAAAAAAATGAAACAGTTTCTGAGGTGGTAAATTAAACTAAGAAATATATTGATTTTTAGTTGTTTTGTCTTAGTTTAAATGATGTTTTGACCTCCTGGTTGAGAATAAATGGTTTAGGAAATACAGAATATCTGTAGTTTCACATTATTAGAAATGTTCTGAAACGTGGGTTATCATAACAATAGCATGTATTTTAATTAATCTGTTCAAGAGCCTGAAACTATTGTCTCCTTTTTCAAGGTAACTGTTGTTCTAAAGAATGTGATATTGTAACATGATGTTGTTATGTGTGAACAAACAGGAAAAGGAAAACCATAGAGAACAATGCACAGTTTATATTGCAGCAGCGTCAAACAAATCTGTTTTAATGAAGGTCTATGTAGGTGACGGGTCATGAAGAGACCTTGTTGAACAAACTCCAGTATGAGTAACTCTGTACATACTTTGTGAAAATTGTCTAAGCAGCAAAGTACAACTTTTGTATATTGACTTGTTAACTCATAGGGTCACAGAGATTATGATTTTAATACAACCGTCTTTATGATGAAAGAGATGAGATTGTATTGGTTTGTGACTAGTTGTGTTGTGACCTTATACCTCATTTAGTTTTGGAGAGATGTTTAATGCCTAACCAGACAGGACAAAGGTTGTATAGATGCATTTCAAGGTTAAAAATTCATATACTTGAAAGTACTACCAGATTTATTTGATTACGGAGTGTAGAGGCCTTTTTAGAATAGCACTGCCTTCCCCTGATAGCACACGTACATCACGGAGAAGTTGTATGATGTCTGCATGACATTTTTTTGTTGTTGTTGTTTGCTCATCTGCAATACGTCTATAGGATGTTTCCTATGAGATGTCAAATAGACATTTATTAGTTAGAATGTATGTAAAATGTATGTAAAACTGACATCTTAAAGACATCTGTCAGATGTTTGTACAAAGCAGATGCTTTCCAGATCAATAACCTTTAACAGACATCTTGCGTACGTGTGCTGTCTGGGTCTGTTGGTGTTTGCTTACAGTATTATTGTAAAGTAACTTGAATATTGTCTTGTGTCCATCAACATTCTGTATCTGTCCCACATGACAATAAATCAAAACGTTAACCTGATTAACTTAAACAGAAGCTTGAGTGTCTTTTGAGCCATATAGGCTATACTGTATACATTCTATAAAAAAAAAAAAAAACATCACACTGCACACTGAAAGTCATTTGTGTCTCTGAAAGGACATTCAGGGGATTTGTATAATGAGGCAGCTTGGTGAAATTCAGCCATGCTATAATACAAAAGGAATAAGTTAAGACAAAGCATGTCTTGAAAATGTCAGAATCGGACAGCACTGAATCTGGAGGACATTGGCACAGAGGCCTTTGTTGACTGCAGAAAAACTGCAGTTTTACACCTTTATCAGCTGTAAGGCTCAGCCAGAGAATTATCATGACTGTCTGGCATTTATTATTTGTTTGTTCATTTAAAAAGGGTGAATGGTACATTCATCTTACTATGTTACCATCATGCCTATACAGATTGGTCAAAACAATTTGAAATATACAATTGTCTTCTTCTACCTTTAATTGCTGTAAAAGGTGCATTTCTGCCAACTACTGGACTGGAACTGGATGGCGTGCAGGGCAGCTGCGATTAAAAAAGAAAGAAAGAAAGAAAAAGTGTAAATATTGTTGGTTTTTCACTTAAACTACCAGAGCGCATAGAAATCTTTTTCTGACACTCGTGCTTTATGATTGTTTATGAGTGTTAAAGTGGCTCACGATGTAGGCCTATGTGTTGAATTGAACCAAAAGTATTTTGGAACAACATGATAGTGAGTAGTACTAATTACTTTTTTATTTTTAGTTTTATAGGATTCAAATATTTTAACATAAAACGCAATTTGGTACCTTCTGCGTTGTTAGCCTTACCATTCTGATAGCACAAGTACATCACAGAGACGACGTCTGCATATGTCTGCTAGACGTATTTTTTAATGTTTGCTCATCTGCAATACGTCTAGGACGTTTCCTATCAGATGTCAAATAGACGTTTATTAGATGTTTAAGATTTCCCAGATAGCAAGAGAGCAGGTGAAAACCATTCAATCAAAAAAAGTTGATTTGTCAGTGTTAATGACATTGAATTATCACTTTTGCACTCGCAATTAAGGTTGAAAAAAATGTTGAAATTTCAGCAAACCACCATTATTGTGATCATTATTTACCTTAGTTGGGCTCTTAACTCTTGCTTTTCATTAGGCTATATTAATTCTCTTTCAGTGCTTACAACAGTGTTTCAGTATAAACACATGAATTAATAAAGAAAGAGATGTTTTAAAGTTAAGTTGGAGTAGATTACTTTTTTGTGATGGAAGTCAAGCTGTAATAAAGTTGAGAAATGGGTGCAAAAGTGATGTTGATTCAGTGCAATTAACAATGACGATTCAACCATTTTTAACATTGATTACATTTTTGCTTGCTATCAAGCTTAGAATGTACGTAAAACTGACATCTTAAAGATGTCTGTCAGACATTTATACATAGCAGATGCTTTCCAGATCAAGCGATCTTTAACATCTTGCAGATTAGGTTATTATCAGAGACAGTGTACTGCAGCATCAATTATTGCATGCAGTTTTGATCATTTCTGCAGTTTGCCCTTCTCTGAACAGTACTGCAGAAGGAAAGCACTTTGCATTTTAAGTGACAGTGCCCTGTAGGGCCACACTGCAGCAATACATCTTGTCTCCATCTACTGGCAATGTTTGCGGAAATTATTATTATTATTATTATTTAACAATAGCAGTCTCCAACAATGCTTCCTCAGTGGAACTAAAGGATCTCACCTTACTAATTACAATAAAGTCCATCAGAGTAAATCCACTTGCAAAGTGGCTTAGATGAATAAAGCACCATTGTGTATTCCGCAGCATTTATAAAACATATTTTTACCCATGCAACTGAAAATCATTAAAAGTGCTCTGTTTGTGACCAATATTTACATTTCTTTTCATGTATCTGTTAAACTTGACTAATAGGTGTTGCACTTAGTGTGTAACAGAAAACAGATTTTTCATGGAATAAAATATAAAAGCAGTAAAGCGAAATAAAATGTTCAGTTGTATAAAACACCATCTGGCTGTACTGGTGTTACAGAAAAGATGTAATATTGTACAGTCTAATGTGAAGATACAAGTAAACAGAAAACAGACCCATTTTGGTGCATTTAATGTGCCATGACTTGTTTATCTTCTCCTTTGTCTTTAGTCTGAAAAGCTCTGCAGAGGTTTGTTTTCATATTGCAGCCGAAAGTTGACAGTGATCAAGTCTTCACAGAAGTGCAGGGGTCATTCAGCCGGCAGGGGCTAAACACTTCAGCTCTGAGGTACGGATGAATGAGCACAGTTGCTCTGGAATGAGTGGAGTGTAACTTGTCCATATGTTTGCATATGGCGGTGGGCGTGATTATGAGGTTAGCCAGCAGGTGGCGCTACAGTTTTTCCAAACGTTAAGCCGACATGATTTCTTCAAGTGAGGCCGAGCATTCATGCTGAGCACGATGTTCATGCCCCATTTGTAGTCGGTATACAAGGGTAAACATGGGAGGAGGTGCAATGTGATCTCATGCCTTCACCCAAAACCACAGACGCGTTAGTAGAAATTATGTGAAGAATTAGACAGTCATTTTCCAATAAGAACAACACCTGCCACTAGTTTAGCCGAGTTTCCCCAGTGCTGCACAGATTGAATCAGAGTAATGAACACAATATCCTAACTGAAAACAACAGTAGACTGAATTATCAAGTTCGCAGCATGACGCAGATTAATAAGTGGATTGACTAAGTGACCAAGTGCAAAGAACTTAAAAGCTAGACTGCATTTACTGTTCACTAACATTGCAATACGCACCTTTCCTAAGAAAGATAGCCTAATTTGTATTTACCTCAGTGTGCGTGCAATTGCTTACACGTTTTGAGAAATGTGACAGTGCTGGGAAATCTTTGTACTAACCCAAACATCTTGTAAAAAAAAACAAAAAAAAAACTTGTAGACGTGTAGCTACTGCGTTAAGCTAAATAAGACTTGTTATAGTACTTGCGTATCATTGCTCTTTTGTTGATTTTGATTGCTTCCATTGTCCTCATTTGTAAGTCTCTTGGATAAAACTGCTAAATGACTAAATGTAAATGTAATAATTTTGATCCAATAATTAAGATCCAAAGCATTTTATTTACCTTGACCTGTATTTCTGTTTCAACTGCTTTCCTAAGGATGTGAATGCAGCTAAATATTTCAATGTCTACATGATAAGTAGCCTACATGTAATTTTAATGTACTAATACATTAAAATATGATAAATCTATTTTTAATTACTGTATTAAACAATTCTAATTAACTGTTTAATCCTTGACCAAAAAATGGTTGAAGGCTCCTGCCATAGACCATTGAGAGAGGCAACATTCATAAATATTATTATTATTCTTTTTTTTTTGGATGACATCTTTTGAACTCACATTGAGTTTTAAATATTACACTGCATCGATCCGGCTGTTCTGTGACTAACACTTACATCCCAGCGATGCTCGAATCTCATTGACAGTGAAAAAAGGCCGTTGTCCATTAATCCACATTTAACAGGAACTCCTTTCCTCCTCCTCCTTTTTTCATTCGATCATTTCTTTTCCTCCCTTTCCCTCCCCTCTCCCTCCTCTTTCATCACTTCGGCGCTCTTTACATCAGCCATCGTGCCGGTGCGTAGACCTCAGCGAGAAGCCAGCGAGACATAAACTGCCCCTTCAATGTTTCAAACAGGCTTTAATAGGCAGAAGCCGAAGCATGACCTTGAAATATGGCCTCCGATACAAATCCTGCAAATGGCCGTTGTGGCCGCAACGTATTTCATTCTGGGAAATTAGTGCTGTTTAGCAGCTGCAGTTATATAGTGCCCGTCCTGAGATGGCTATGAATGGTGACCCGCCTTTTGATTAATGATTTCTGCCTTCTGCCTCTATTACCTATTGGAGGACGCCAGTGAAATCGCACACTGATGGGCTAGTGCTTCCAGACTCTTTTTGTAACTCCTGTGCAGTTGGGTTCATGAACCAGCCAGGCACTTGGAAATGCTGCAGGAGATTGAAAAGTCAAAATAAGTTTTCCTGACTGTGAAATCGAGGCAAGAATTATGGGAGTTCGTAACACCATAATCAAGATTAGACTTGGTTAGCTCATTAATCTAGAACAAGACTGTGGGAGCATAAAAGAAAAAAAACATTTATTTCAGGATGGCTTGAATGAATAGGGAGATTAACTCAGACTGCAATGATTTACGATTTGTTAATAATACATCATGGTTATAAAACGTTATTAATCGGACAGTTTAAATAGAATCATTATGCGCGTTTTATTAATTAACCCAATTTATCTTTTGATTTCCGTCAGAGATAAATATCATTGAAAATCACTGGAACAATTTGTTATTTTACTGACTGTGTGAATGAGTGATTTGCAGCAAAACTTGCAGGTTTTTGAGCACGTTTAAGGGCTGAGCGATGGTGCATTGCTGGAGTTAATTAACAGGAGCCATAAGGCAGCTCTTAAGGCAGACCGGTGTGTGTTGGCTTAATTAAGACTCACTGTCAGATGTTCGTTTAGTCAATATATAATGCTGCAGGCCTCCTTAACAATGCTCCATTGATCCTTTTCCCCCCAAAATCATGTCTTGTATAACAGGCCTTGTACTGATGATGCTTTAAAACAATGTTCACTGGATCGTTTTTCTTGTGAAATTACATTTCCATTTTCGCTTCAGATTTCATTATACTCTAATTCATTGGCATCACCTGTCTATCAATACCAGAGTCTATTCAGGCGAACTTTGGGGCAAATCAGTTTAAAAGGATCTTATATCCAGGGCTCCATTCCTTCGGCAAATTAATGGAAGATCTGCTTCATTCTTTTAATCGTATCGCGTTTTAACTTTGGTAATATTAAAAACCATTCCCATCATATATCCATTCTGTGGATCCTAAATCTTTTCTTCCTCTTGGGACCTCCGTTCAATTGTGCATACAAAATTAAGTTTCAAACTTAATACATTATTTGAAGTCGGGGGTCTCAGGAGTGGCTCCCTGCCTTAATAACATCTAATAAAGTTTCACTGCTGTTCGTTTTTGATTCAGCCCACTATGTGTTTCCAGGAGGAAATTAATGAAGACTTCCATTAAACTGTCAAATGAGCCTGTTTTGGATTTATATGACCTGTTTACAACTCCACTGAGGTCTGAGACACAGCAAAAACACTTTTACACAATCCACATGGAAACAATCCTTTACTGTCTTATTTGCAAGGATTGTTAAATGGTAATCACATAATGATTTCATTTTTCTGGACTAATTCTTGCCATTAATCAAAATAGCAGTAATAACAGTACAAAGATATTCTGGTGTTTTATTCCCGTTAGGATGGGAAAACAGCAAATTCTTTTCCAGATGTGTTTTTTGTTTTTTTATCCAGGTGTTGCTGTGTTTAATCTCTTCGTGAACTGTCCGTCTGCCACTCTCTTGACGTGCGGCTCAAAATATTTTCTGTTCATCCACTCTCTCCTGCTCATATGCATGTCGAGGGGTGTCAGACGAAAACCGTGCTTAATTCTTTCGTGGACCTGATCTCATTCGAGATGATCCATGTATCTTTGGCAGAGCCGGTGCTGTTGTATGTTTTACTGTAGCTCCCAGTGAGAAAGACATTATTCATCACCAAACGATCTTGCCATCCTCAAACAGCCCTATAAAACACAGAGTAATGAGGCTTCTGTGGCTGCTGTCAACCCAACACTGCTTTGTAAAGGATGACACAATTATACTTTACTAGCTCTCCGAAAATGCTGACAAGCTCCAGTTCAATAAAGCACAATTTCTTTTGCTTTTCAGCAGCCGTAGCTCAAAACCGGACGTCTGTAGTGTGGACAGGAATCCCCTGCCTTAGAAGAATTATAGAAATGTACAGACCATGCTTATATTATACCTACGCAGCACATTATGTATATATCGTTAATATTCACAATGTGAATGGCAGAAGTACTGCAATATTGAAAGGTAGTGATGGCTAATATGCACTGGGTTGTAATGATATTTGATTCAGAGAACATAAAAATTCTTCTTTAACCAGATGTCTTTTT
>SCHK01198480.1:0-10015 GCA_004124795.1 Poropuntius huangchuchieni
TCGGATACGGTGAGCTTCACAAACTCCTGTGAGGAAAGGATACGGTACATTTTAAGTACTGATGCGTGAATTTCTAAGCCAAGGTATTGTCAGCCTCAACAGGGTTAAGTACTGACTGTTATTGACTATTGTGATCAGAGCTGGATAGTAACTAATTACATGTAATCTGGATAATACATAATCCGATTCTTAAAATGAAATACTTGTTATTGGATTAAATTACATTTTAAAATACTTGTAATCAGACGGCACCATGTAATTTATTGATTACACAATAAATTCACACAATACCAAAAAAAATATTTAACATTTATTGATTCTCGCCAATAACTCTTTTTAATCTTTTAAATGTTCTATTTTAAAATGGCCTACCACTGTAACTCATATACTTATCTGAAGTACCCCTAAGATTTTAAAATAAATATTTGCATTTTATGTTCACATGACAAGCAGGGAAACAAATAAAAATATTTCAATTAAAAAAAAAAAAGTGTCATTTTGATTTATGTTATATGAAAATGATTTATTTAATTAATGATTAGCTTCCCTGCAGTACCTTTATGAAACCTTATGTTTGAGAAACCTTTATGTAACGTAATGTTTAATGCGATTTATGTTGTTAATTACTACGAATGGAATACATTTTCTTACTCTATGTATTTTTATATCGATATGGTATAAGATTATCCTATTTAAATCAATGTGATAAACAAGTTAGGTCAAAAGTAATATAAAAGTAATTACAAAGTAGTCCAATTATATTACCTTAAATGTGTAATGTAATTGATTATGTTACTAACTACAATATCTGTCATGTAATTTGGAATCAGTAATGGATTACAATTAAGTAATCTACCCAGCTCTGATTATGATAGTTTGGTGATGGCGATGCTGGTGCTGATGGTACCTACAATGCCAACTTCTGTCTCCCAGCAAGGACCCCTGATGACATCAGCTGGGGAGATGTCTGGAGGGGGAATGTTTTCTGTGACATTATTGTATAAGGTGTAGTTGGCATAGTACTCTTTAAGAGCCCAGATGGTTTGATTTTTTATCTCTTTCTCATTTTCAAGCTGTGAACACACAATACCAGAGAAATGATTCACATAAAATGTTACCGGATTGATAAGTAACCATTCTGGTTCATCCTAAAACTCTCAAGTAGAGTAATATCCCATTTTTACTATGTTTATGGTTACTACACCATCTATATATGGTCATACCTTTGCATTGACTTCATCAAACAGCGCAAACAGAAAAGTGTACAAGTTGCCCAGAAAGAGGGCAAAGATTCTGCCCAGCTGCCATTTTAGGGCGATTCGAGGGTGATAGTCCTCCAGCTCACCTATAACCTCAAACAGAGGTGGACACACCAAGCCCAACAGTGACATCACAATTTCAACCTGAGTGAAGAGTAAACAGAGTTTCAGAATTATTTTTTATTTTTTTTGCAATTAAAAATGCAAAAGAAAAAAGGGTACCTCATTTTTTTGAAGCCATGTCAATTCATTCCTGTCCTTTTTGGCAAATTCCTGAGATCTTTTGACCACATAGTAGATGAGGAATCCGCTCCCACCCAAGCAGCACAGGATGAGAAGGTTTGCCAGGACACGTAGAAAACGGCGCAGGTGAATGTTCTCATCCTTTAGGTTTTCCTGCTCATCCACTATAGATTCCTGAGAGAACAAGACATGGTTTAGTTACACAGACCAAACAATAAGGTTTTTCTTAGCATAGTGCACCATTCTTTGATACCATAACCGTCATTAACCTTGAAGCTTGTAGTGGTGGAGGCAAACTTGTTGTCAGCTGTCTCTGGGTTTCCTATAAGGTAATCCCAGCTAGTGAACAGCTTCCAGCAAAAGGTGAAGGCACCTTCCTCTGCTCCATCTCCTCCTTCATTGGCATTTCTTGCCATTCTAGAAGGAAGGTGATTTTAAAAAAGAAAAAAAGAGGGTCCACATTATCAGCCGATTATCAGAGTACTGTCAGTGAGTAAAATGCTTCACAGAACTGCAAGTGTAGTCATTAGACCTACGTTCTGATAACCACCATTAGACTGTAGCCAAATATCCCAACTCCAACTAAAAGATATGACAGGGGTAACCGGAACTGCAGCAATCCAATACTTCGCTGATTATTGTAAAAACCATAAAACATAATGGAGTACTTGCAATAGCCCTGTAAAAAAGCAAAAGGTATAATCCAAATAAGACAACGGCAACCTTACAACCTCTTTTGCACAGAATCCAATAGTAAAAAAAAACCTTACTCCAAATTCAAACAGGACAGAGAAGTCCATGGCACTGTCCTGCTCCTCTCTGGGAACAGTTTTTCTTGAAATGGAGCCATAAGGCATGCCCATCAGTACCTACAGAGAGAAAGACACAGATTGAGTTAGTGTATTACATTATTTTATTATTTATTATTATTATTATTACTATTTGTACAGTATTTCTGATCAAATATGCAGATTTAGCCATGGTAAGTATAAGAAACATCTTTCAAAAACATGAAAACATTTTTTGAAAGGTAGTGTATAAACAAAGACATTAGCATCACATCTCACCTCTGGAATAACAACAAGTCCAAACATAAAACCAAAGAGAACAAGGTTTAGTCCATACATCCACCGCAGGAAAATGAAGTAGGAGGCAACAGATGACCCAAAGTGACCTGTGAGAAGGAAACAGATGAGAAAAGATTAAGAAACACGCTGAAAATACTGATTTCACTAAATCAGAGGAATAAACAGAGATGAACTGACTTTCCACTTCTTTTATCCGACTTTCCCAGGGAATGCAGGCTGTCTTGAAGTTTTCAAAGTCTCTATTGAATTTGATCAATTTCTGAAAAGAAAGACAGAAAGAAAGGTTCAGTAATTGCATTTAAAATAAAACATGTCAATATGGAATATGCAGTGCTGTACCTTGGTCATCATGACTTTGAACGCATAGAGTCTCCTCCCTTTTCCTTTGCCCAAAGCCCCTTCAAACTTCTCCACAAATGACTGGGCTTCTCTGCCAGGTGATAAAAACAGAAATTTGTATTGGCATGGAATTAAAACTCAGTTGTATTTCAATTCAAGGTGACTCTGCGTTCCTACTTGTATTATCAAAACAACCAATCTGTTTTGATTTCAGTTTTCAACATGGCATGAGTATTTCTTTCTGTATTTGAGTCATATCACATTACTATACATGTGCAGATGGGCCAGTCCATTGAGTTACTGGCTGATTCTGCTTGTATTACGCAGCATGACCATTCGGCATTGTGCAGTAAGCACCAGATACAACACCAGAAAAAATATCATGTTTCACTCACAACCTTCACATACCGTAACTTGAGCATACAGCCAATTAATTAACTCATCAATGCATAATGAATGGGAATAGTGCAGATGGGATGGACACAAGATGAATTAACTCATCAACCAGAGATATACGAGAACAAAAGCAGGCCAAACAGATATTACCGAAAAGGATAGTTCACCCCAAAATTAAAATTCTGTCATCATTTACTCACTCTCATGTCATTAAATCCTGTATGACTTTCTGCATCTAAATTGTTTTTGGTCCATAAAATGAAAGTCAATGGGGTACAGTGTTGTTGTAGACCTTTATGACTTTCACTCTATGTGAAAAAAAATGTCAGAAAATTTATTTAAAAATATGTCCTTTTGTGTTCCACAGAAGTATAAATCTTACACTTTTGAGTGAACTAAGCCTTTCAGACATATTATGGAGAGCAGGGTTATTATAGCTAACTAAAATAAAACCATTAAAAAACATTTTATGTTACTGGAAATAAAATGCATGTTATATAAAATGAAATAAAATATCTAAAAACTTTAAACTTGTTTTATTTCAGCTAGTTGCCAGGGAAACCTTTCTCATTTTTATTTATTTTAACTTTCATTTAAATAACTAAAACCGAAAAAATAATAAAATCTATACAGACATACAGTATTTAAAAAATTAACTAAGCAAAATAAAAAAAAAAGACAAAAAATAATTTTTTTTTTAACTTAAATTAAATGAAAATGTAAATTGTAAAACAATTCAAAATACTTATCAAAACTACAGTACTCTCAATGATACTGAACACTGATATACAGAAAAAAAACTTCAGCGTAATATCTGATGTTGTCCAAAGCACCTCATTATGACCTGTGGTGGACCATATCAACATCTGTTTAGTGTTTGGGTATGACCGTATGACCTTATGGCACTTTGTACATGGAATCCCTGAAGAGAGTTACACCCAAACATGCATGCAAAGACTGCCCTCAAGAAACATCAGAATGCATAATACAGCGTCAAGCTCATGAAAGCGTAACATACCTCTCACCTAGCAGAAGTTACCTATCTAGCAGCTCTGCCAAGTGAGTGTCCCCTTGTGGCACAGTTTCTTTCCCTACAGCTTTCAGGGCCCATGTTACTGATGCTTTCTTGGGCAGTGTGTCAGTCTCTACTAACTTTTGAGGGCGCTTGTCCAAACTCTCACTTGTCACCCACACTGGTCAATTCCACTGGGCAGTCTGAGGTAAAGGTTCAGACAGAGGCCACTAGGTAATGAATTCACCGGCGTAGACACTGAGTCAAGCGTTTTATCGCAAAGTACAATCAAGCGCATTTTGGACGATGCGGATTCTGTACCGAAGCTTTTTGTCGCCTTTCAAAAACGCCATGCTGAAAGTTATTTAAACTACGTTCATGCTTCCTAAAACATTTGTTTTTTTCAAAGCCAGCAAGAATATGAAGCCAAAAAGAGCTCCTTTAAACATCAGCTTAAAGTGCATTAAGAGACATGAAGATGCAAGAAAGCAGAAGCAAGGCAACTTGTAAGCTTTAATGAAGCACTTAAACAAACATGAAACTCATGCTAAATAAATAAATTTCAGTTGAGGTAGTGGTGACGGACACGAGAGCCAATAGGATCACAGCACAAACAATGAGAAGGAAATCCGTTTTACTTCAGGCACTTGAGTCTCCTCTTCATGCGCCAGGGTTTGTTCCGGAGCGTCGCTATCAGCTTTTTCTTCTCCTCGACTTCCTCTTTTAGTCGGGCCATCTCTCCCTCAGACATAGACTCGTCTTCTGAATTGCCATCCGAGGATGAACCGCTGCAGAACAAACCCCAGAGTCAGCAGTCAGTCCTTAAAGTCCAGTTTAACAGTATATTCCACAAGGACAGTGTTGTTTTGGTGGATAAAAAAAAAGTTCTAGTCAAGTCAGGTCAAGAGTTCTAGTAGCATGATGGCCATGAAAAGCACTTCCAGATCATCAGTTGGAAGGCAAAAGATAAAAAAAGAGTGAAAATGTCTAGCTGAAATCAAAAATGGATAGCTGATGACAACAATACTGCATTACATTGGATACTAAAAGGAACTAAAATGTCCACTTTTAATAAATAATAAACTTTTTTTTTTTAAGATTCAATTATTAAAATTATAAATTTGTCAGATATATATCTGACAAATTTACTGAATAATTTAATATTCAAATAAATTTTTTAAATCACAACAATCACAAAACTATACGTTGTTTAGAGGTTTTAGTTCCATGGCTGAATTTTACTGCTTCATATCCACATATTACCAAAAAATTCAAAAGGTCTTTTATGGCAACAGATGTGTATGGCTGTGTTTCAGTTCAAACCGGAGGTAATGAGGAGTCTGTGTGTGTATGGCATGGAGATGGAGGCTAGAGAATACTGCACCTGCTGTTTTTGCCTTTGTTCTTTTTATCATCCTGTTTATCTTTCCCTCCTTTTCCTGCTGCTTTGCCATTCCCCTTCTTCTCCTTGTTATTCTCCTCCTCTTTGTCCTTCTTAGTTGCTCCTTTTTTCCCTCCTCTTCTTTTATTTCCCTTCTCCTCTTCGCTCTCCTCTTCGGAGTCATCTTTCGCAGCAGCCTTCTTCTTTGAAGCGGTTGCTTTCTTTCTTCTTCCTCTCTGCTCTTCCTCACTCTCCTCCTCACTTTCTTCCTTCTTCTTTCGGCCTTTTCTCTTACGCGGAGCCTCCTCCTCTTCCTCACTTTCTTCCTTCTTCTTTCGGCCTTTTCTCTTACGCGGAGCCTCATCCTCTTCCTCACTCTCCTCTACACTATCTGCTGGCTTGGCTTTCTTTCCTCGAGCTGCAGGCCTCTGATTATTCCTACCTTTTGCTCTTCTTTTTGAATCCACTGAAAATATATGTGTACAATATTTTTAAATAATATAATTAAACACGTAATGTTTTATATTGTATATTAAATACATAATATAATGATAAATAATAATGCTTTTGTTAATAAGAAATTAACACAAAAATATTCAGTTGTAAAGCTTACCGTCACTTCCACTATCATATTCTGCATCAAAGTCCATCCCGACTGGAACACACACACTCGATATTAATAATCAGGTTTTGAATACGTCTTCTATTTTGAATACTTTCACAATAACTAACATATATATGATATATTGTGTTCATTGTCATTAAAACAGTTACCATATGTTATAAAAACCTGCTAAATAAGGGTCATCATTCAAGCACTGACACAGCATAAAAAAATTTTCAACTACATTATATTATCAGAACATTAACACTCATTAGATACCCAACCTATTCATATAGATTGATGTATCTGAAACTTGTTTAAACAATCCACTAGTATACACTGAACCAAAATTCTTTTCTGGTAATAAAATCTACTTACCATCATCCATAGTTATCGCAACATCACTTTTTTTGCGGGGCATCTTGCCAGTTTGAGTTTAAGTCCTTGTATTCAGACTCTGTTGCGAAGCATCTAGAGCGGATGACACACCTGACTGTCAGGTGGGTCTCTGTTAACAGGCGCTCACTCCTAAAAAAGGAATCAAATGACTCCTTGACTACAGTAAATGGTAGTCAAGATCTAAAGCCGTGCTGTGAGAGCCAGGAAACAAAGCGCCAGTATACAGGGCAGATCAAAGATTAAAATAATCAGAGAGTAATCATGATGATACGTAAACACAAACAAGTTGCCTAAATAAAGTGCTGTATGTACCTGAATTTAATGATGAATGCCTGCTAGTATTTCTTTCTGTAGATTTAATAAATTATTATTAATAATAATAAGGAATTAATATGGGAAAATAACAGAATTCTAAACAAATCTGAATCTAAAATGTATTTTAATAACAATGTTTTTGAAAACATAACGAGTCTCAGAAATAACGTGAAGTGAAATTCTGTTTTGTTCCTCTAAGAAAAATGCAAAATTCTTTATTCTTTATATTTAGCAGAAAAGGTAGGCTAAACTGTTTATTCTTTTTATATTCTCTTAATACACTTTTTCCTGGTTCTATATAAACTATGGTTTAACCATGTTCAGCTATGTTTAAATTTGTGTCCTTATTCTTCGATTTGTATAAATAAAGCATTATATCAACAGGAAATTCAGGCCCCTCTTAGGAAACTAACCTTCTTGCTCAGACAAGCAGCTGAATACTAGTAATTGTTTTGAGTTAATTATGTACAAGAGGTCTACTACTATAATGTCCGGTAACAGAATTACAATCACACAGATCAGATGTCCCGCATATAAAAGAAGTTTCTCAGTGGTGGCAGCAGGTAAGATACTACATTATATTGTGAAGACCTCATCCAGGTTCACAGGAAGGTTCAACAATACAAAAAATTGTAATTAGATGTTATGAAGATGTTAAACTATCACTTTTCTTGATTTCCTGGCATTTTTCGTACCATATGAAACGAATTCAAAAAGAGCTGTGTCTTCAAATGAGCAACGGCTGCCTAAATGAACAAATAAACAAAATCTCAAATGACTCCTGTTAATACTTAATGAAGTCTTCCCATGAATTATTGATGAGCTTTTGCAATGTTAATGAAACTTATGTGCCAGTTCTCTAATAAGTAATCTTCAAGATTTGATGCATAGACATTGTAAGTTTCTTAGGATTGTAAGATCTCTTCAATCTAGCTTTAAAGAAGGTGCTCAACGATATTCTCAGTGTTTTTACTATCCTCCAGTAGTGGGTTGGGAGCAAATGCCCTCACGTAAATGGTACACAGCGTAACCCCAAACAGAACAGTGTGGGCCGTGGCATGACAAATGAGAAACCTGCATCTTCACTGCCAAATCTGTGGCTGTAGGAAAATAATCCGAGACATCAGACACCTCTAGAGCTGAGAGCAGATTTGAGAATACAGTACGACGCATGGAAATGTTGTGGGCCACCTGACACGCTGATCAAGATAAAGCTGCATGGATTGGAGAGTGGGGAAACAATGGAATGGAGAGGAGAGGCATAATAGTGGGCAAAGCCAAGCTGTCAATCTTGAGTGCTAAAAAATGATTTCGTTTTCACATCAATGGATGTATTTTAGGTTGACTGTTAAAGTGGCAGTGTTACAGTGTTACAGTTGTTTCCTGATATTTCAGCAATCAATTCATGTGTTTTTTTCTGTTATGATGAACTAATGATGTGGGATTTCTACCCACTATCCACTGCATAAAACGGTCACATTTCATTTTAAGCTCCAATTCTCGCTATTAACAAACCATTAACTGCAACTTTCGCCTCAATAAACTCCTAATTTGCTGTTTATTAATAGTTATTAAGGTATTGGGTAAGACCAGGAAAGTAGAATATGGTCATGCAAAATATGTGCTTTATAAGGACTAATAAACAGCCAATATGGTTCATAATAAGAATTGGTCCCTATACAAAAGTGTTACCTAGAAAACAAAACTAACAAATGTGTCAATGACAAAGCAGCTCTTTATTGCGTGTGCAGCTTGCGTGAACAACTCTGTACTGCAGATTTTAAAAAAGGGTATCAAAAATATGAGCATACTTTTTTGATGGGGGAGCCTGCGTCCCAGTACTGATGAAATATTAGAAATGCCCTCGGCTGTAGCAGTTTAATAAGTAGTTGCAAATGGCAACTAAACCAACAATCAAGCAAATATTTCTAAAACTAAAAAATAAATATTAAAAAAACAACAAATCAAGAGATAGTTTGACCCTAGTTTGGCCTGCGTGTAACAAGAGCAGTCATTTCTCTTTCACAGAGATAAGACTTATCATTCTAGAGTTACATAGCCACCGAGTCCTTCCAGGACATTCATGATATGTGCTCCAAGCCCAGGCACAGTATTTATAATGTATCAAGAAGCAATAAAAATGGTCATATAAGTGCCAAATGTTGGGCATGCAATATACAGATTCATTTATCTATTTACATCTGTGCTGTTTATCTCTTGTTTGAGTGAGAGTTTTTCTGTGGCTGCTGTGGGTGACCTGGAAGATGTCCAGATGCTGTGTGGCTCCGGGATGCTGGGGGTCTGGTAGTTGTGTGGGTCGAGGAGACGGGAGGTTCAGGGTTTTGAGCATGCTGACTCTGTGCAGGGTGAATTAAGCGACCGTTCTGTCCAGCTTGTCTGTGATGGCCTGCTTCATCTAGGCTGCTGCTTTCTTCATTCACTCCTGTGAAAGAGAAGGCAGAAAGACCTTTCAACTGCTGTCTCACAGCAACACTGATATACAGAAACAAGGGCATGTTGTTTTAAGACTGTGGCCCCATGCTGTCCAAACACAGAATGTTAACTCTTCAACATTAATGGAAAGTTTCTCTGCATTGGTTCCAAGTTGCTGTCTTGGGCACTGACTGATGGGAGCTGTGACCCGTTCTGTGTGCTCTCACCCAAATCGGAGGCGCTGTTGCTACGTTGTTCTCCTGCTTTCTTCGCCTGCTCCAGTTCATTGGCTGCTTTTAAGGCTGCAAGTTTGTTCTTTTTCTTGTTTTCCTCATTTTGCTGTAAACACAAATGGGAGAATTCAGTGGCATGACTATAAATGACCTATGCATTTTGCTACATTAGCAGAGAGCAGTGAGCAGATCCATGTCCAGTGATTAAGTTGAACTAATATAAAATATATTTTGGTCTCTGTGACAAATAATAATAATTATTATTAAATTACAAATATATATATATATACAGGTCCTTTTCAAAAAATTAGCA